>JAPTHN010000112.1:827299-1078499 GCA_026936325.1 Platynereis dumerilii | reverse complement strand
AAATTTAGGTTTACATTTTAGACCGCATGAATAGCTTATCTATTCACTTAAAATCTCTTATATCTTTATCGGAATTTATCCACAATTTCATCCTGCTGTTTCCTCATTGGAAAACATTGTAATGTCACTGGATAACTAAAATTCTTTAAATATACTTTTACTGGATTATCATAAATCCACATTTGGATATTCATGGAATCCTCAAGGATCTCATCAGTATTGTTATACGCATTTTTGCAAAATCATCAGGTGAGTGCTTTTTACTTTGGTTTGCTCTTTGCTCTCAATAAAGTATCTGACATACGGCATTACTATGTGACTGATACATTCCTAAGTGCCCTTTTTTTTCCTTCCTAAGGCCCTAAGTCCCCTAAAAGCCTTGAATTTAGCTTAAATAAGGCCCTTAAAGATAATAGCCCTTCTTCCTACCTTTTTCCTCCAATTTCTCATTTCACTTAAAGACTGCCAAAATACATACATACGCACCTCTAAGGACACGCACCCACACTAGTTGCATCAAAATAAAGGACTCCCCTGACCCCACGGGGCATTGGTCCAATAAAGAAGGCTGGAGTCACCAGTTTGCCCTAAAAAGCTGGTGCCTCATTTGGTTGGGGGAAGCGAGTGCATTCAGGTGGGTGTTTGTTCCCTTGATTGGATGTGGCTTCCACTAAGAGTAGGCTTGGACCCATTGGGCTCCATGTTGACCACCTCTCCTGTCTCCCGGAACTGGGCCCTCTCTGGACCCATACCCTAAAACCTAACTAGCCAGAACTACCCGTAAAAGAATTCTCCAAATGAGTTTCCATATGGGTATGAAAATGGACTTAAAAGCAGTAATACTCATTAAATTGACTTATAAAGTCCTTAATCATAGTCGAATTGTGATAACAAGGTTAATCATGCAGGTTTTAGTGAAGAACTTTGCGCTATATGCCACCAAAAAATGCCAGAAAACAGTGCTCACGGTGAATTTGAGCAGAGAAACAGCTGATAATCAGCCTCTAACCAATTTAATTAGAAATTGGCTAACCAATAATGTTAAAAAAAGAATATTTAGAGTTGTTTTCCGTAATATTTGCATGCAAAACAAAATTTTTATTTGAATTTACCATATTGCAAGCATGGCATATTTCACACACGATCGTGCATTGATTATCAAGTAACAAGAAACAAGTATGTTGCTGGACACAGGTCCTTTGCAGGTCCTCTATGTCCAAATCTAAATATTTTACATTTTTGTTTTAGTTTGATTGGCCGCCTAGCTGCCTACTAAAACGGAGTAAAAACCACTTTATTTGCCTTCATCTTTTTTGATTACTGTTTTGATATTTATTAGTTATCAAGACTCATTGAGGCTTGCCTATCAAATGATTATGACTTAAATTATAATAATAGTGACTCAATTTTAATTTCACTGCTCCTTTTTACAAAGGAAAAACATTGATGTGAAGTTTTCACTCATTAATGGCCTCTACTAGGCCATCCTGTAGAGACACGCTAGTTGCAGGCTGGCTGATAGCAATGATATAGTGCACAATATGAAAATTACTTTCTTGATAATCTCAACTGGCTATCTCCTGTGCTATTACAACCTATTCTCCACCACTCACTGTCAAAATAGTCCATCAGGGCAAAAGCATGTCTTGTAATTAAGATTTTTTCAGTTCGGTTCTACCAATGTCACTCGTTTCCGGCATTTTGTATTTGCATATTGAACAAAAATATTAAACAAACATGCCAATTCATTTCTTTATGCTAAATAGACATGATAATGAAGTTTATTATTCAGTTTCATCAGACTTTCATTTTCATTATCAGTTTTTACAGCCATACATAGAAAAAAAACATGGGACTGAGTGTATTCCTCGGGTAACCCCTGTAATTCCACCTGTGAACCCCAAATAATGTTTGATTGGTGTAAACATGTTGAAGATACCATAAACACATTTTTTTCTTTGAAAATTAATTGGAATATCATCTTTCCTTAAAATTCATGAATTCCTGCAGTCAACAAGAATGGATTCACTCACAGCGGTAAAAATTAATCGAACATTTGTAAGTTATTTTCATCCAAAATTTTCTGTAAATTTGTATAAATGACATATCACAATAACAATATGAACATTCAACGTAGTATGTTAGATAATGATGTTTCACTGGTAGATCTCATTGATGAAAGTGGTTTTGGTACTGAACTCTGGTGAACCTACCCTATTCCAAAATTCTCCATATTTTGAAAATTCAGATTTTATTAATTTATTAACCGATAAGAATGATATTTTTTCTGTATTCTCTCTAAATTGCCAATGATTAAATGCAAAATTTGAATTGTTAAAAACTAACATTCAATTATTTGATGCTAACAAACATAAGTTGTCCGCTATTTGCTTGCAGGAAACATGGCTCTCAGCAGACAGTGATACTTCTCAACTTCATCTTGATGGATACAATTTAATACATAGAGGTAAGTCATGCAGTGCACATGGCGGAGTAGCAATTTATTTACACGAAAATTTTCAATATGAAATAATTGACATTAAAAGTAATTCAAATATCTGGGATGGTATATTTATCAAAGTTTCAACCATTTATGGTAATATAAAGAAGAAGATAATTATAGGTAATATATATCGTCCACCTAGGTCAACAGTTGAAAATATATTAACATTTATAAATGAGCTTGATCCAGTGCTAAATAATCTGAGAAATTTCAAAAATGTTCTTATTGCTGGAGATTTTAATCTCGACTTACTAGCATATAAACAAAACAATAGTATAAATGAATTTCTTGACCTTATGATGTCAAATAGCTATGTTCCGAAAATAACTTTTCCAACACGCTTAACCCAAAGAAAGGGCACTTTGATTGATAATTTATTTGTCAAAATAACTGATAATTTTAACAATTCAACATCTGGTATTATTCTGAACAGCTTATCCGATCATTTGCCATATTTCATTACTCTTGATTATTTTATTTTTCTGTAACGTGTAAGAAGCACATAAAGTTGTCGTCATCCAATTTTTCAAATTTAGAAAATTTCAAAACCGATTTACAGAAAGAGGTTTCTGGTGACAAATTTAATGCAATATTGGCCAACAATTCAACTGAAAGTTATGATAACCTTAATGGAATTCTACAAAGACTGGTAAATGTCCATTTTCCACAGAAAAATGTCCGATTTAATAAATATAAACACCATAAATCTAAATGGATTACAAATGGAATCATTTATGTTAAATTTTTAAAACAGCAACTCCTGTCGACAGTAATGAATATGAAAGTAGATCCATAAATTTCCGTACATATTCCAGAATTCTTAAACAATCAATCTTAAATTAGCCAAGCAAAAATATTGTTTCAATTGCTTTGATACATTCAAATGTGACATGAAAAAAACTTGGTCGGTAATAAATGAAGTTATAAACAGACGCAAATTAAAAAAGATCTTCCTGAGTACTTCGAAATTAATGGTGTAAATGTTTCAAATGAACGTATTATAGCCAACGAATTTTATACTTTACCGAAATAGGACCAAGGCTTGCACGTGCCACCAAACCACCTGACAATAGATCTTTCTCTGATTACTTACAGAATCCATTATCGACATCCTTTCAGTTTGAGCCTATTAATATTGAATCTGTTGTTAAAGTCATTCATAGAATGAAACCAAAAACTAGCACTGGCTTAGACAAAATATCAAATAAACTTTTAAAAAAATATAAAAAGTGAGATTTCTCCAATCTTAACAAGTATATATAATCAATCTATTCAACAAGGTATATTTCCAAATCTCCTGAAACAAGCTAAGGTTATCCCGTTATACAAACAAAAAGAAGATTACCTTTTCTCTAATTACAGACCTGTTTCATTATTATCTAGTGTGTCAAAAGTCTTCGAGAGGATCATGTTCAATCAAATGTATGATTATTTCACTCGTCTTAAGGTTTTTTTATAAAAGTCAGTATGGTTTCAGGCAATTTCATTCTACTGAATTGGCTACCCTGGAATTAGTGGATCGCATAACCTATTCTAAGGACAATAATGATGCACTTCCTCTTAACATATACCTCAACCTCTCCAAGGCTTTTGACACACTGGATCACAGTATACTGATTTATAAATTGAGATATTATGGTTTCAACAACAGTTCATTAAATTTTTTAAGAGATTACCTTCATAGCAGGACACAACAAGTGGAGTATAACGATATTCTTTCAGATAGTCTAGAAATCAATTGTGGAGTCCCACAGGGCTCAATTTTAGGCCCTTTACTGTTTTTAATCTACAGTTGAGGTCAAATGTATTCATACAGCAAGGGCTGCTGTTTTCGAAGTTATGTCACATCGTAAAATCTGCCGATATTGGAATGAAAACACTTCAGATTATTTGTTGCGATTGTTTTTCAACTCATGGTAGTGAAAAAACCAGAATGAAATATGATTTGCAGTTGTTAAGAGGCTCTGAATTCAAAACATCCAAAATTTTGTGGGTCAAAAGAAATCATACACTTGGATATTTTTCCGATATATGCAAAATATGCATTGGTAAACCAACTAAACAATGGAAACTGATGTCAGAAATGGATGCCTCAATGCCTGATTATATTTTGTTAATTTCTGAAATGCAAACTGTTGACTGACCTACTTTTTTCTCAATGGATGTGATAGATTACCCACTTACACATATTATTTCAATTTTTCAAAACTTATTTGAAGGAAAAAGCATGTGGCAAATACATGAAAAGGTGAATAATTGAGTTCAAATGGTCAGGAAACAAATTGCATGCAGTATCTGAACAATTTCACACACCAAGGTCTACCATATACACTACCATGAGGAAGTATATGGACAATTGGTCAACATAATCACTGCACATGTGGGAAATGGATGGAGGCTGTCTGTCAGACAAGAGTGAATTTTAGTCAGTATGGTAACAAACAACCCAAATTAACAATGGAGAACTATGGACACAGGGGACATAGCTGTCAACAAGTGAGCACTAACAAATTAACATTTTCACCAAAATGGCCTCTAAGAAGTCTCAATGCAAAGAAGAGCCAATGCACCAAAACAAAGCATTCAATCTCACCTCTGATAACTTCATTAAGTAGGGGAAAGATTTTTTAGATAAGTTATGAATCCCTGCAGTACTCGAAAGAGATGATGTGACATTTTTACTGCATTGAAGCCCATCAGCCTGTGCGGAGGCAAAGTGTGTTAAACAATGCTTGCTCACAGCATTGTCCACTATGCCTGTTACTCTCCACAGACCTCCCTTCTTTGTTAATTTTGGGGTGTGATCCACCTTTCTGACCAAAATGCATTATTTTTTGGAAGATAGGTCCCATCCATTTCCTACTTATGCAATGATTCTGTTGACAGATAGGCTGCAGAGCCCTCGATGTTCATCTACATGAAGGCATTGGCCTGTCAAATTGTTCACATACCGCATGGTATCAGCACCCAGACACTCTGAATTTGGTTGCCATTGTTTTGATGTATTTTCTGCATGTTCGTTTTCCCTTCAAAATATTTTGGATTTTAAAATAAAATATGTGAGTAGTAACTTGTCACATCCCGCGGGAAAAACTAGGTCAGTCAATTTTTGCCATTCAGAAATTAATAAAACCTCATCAGACTTTGAGGCATCGCTATCTGACATCAATTTACATTGTTTAGTTGGTTTGCTAATGCTTATTTTGCATATATGGGAGGAAAATCGAAGTGTATGATTTCTTTTGACCCACCAAATTTTGGACATTTTGAATTCAGAGCCTCTTAACAACTGCAAATCATATTTCATTCTGGTTTTTTCACTGCCATGAGTTGAAAAACAATCACAACAAATAATCTGAAGTGTTTTCATTCCAATATCGGCAGATTTTTACGATGTCACATAACTTTGAAAACAGCAGCCCTTGATGTATGAATACATTTGACCTCAACTGTATGTGAATGATATCACTTCTGCAACTAAATACTTTCATCCTATTTTGTATGCGGATGACACAACTTTATGTGCTACTCGGAATCACTTATGGAACCAAAATGATTGCTTACATTTAAATAGAGAACTCGATGAAATTTCAAACTGGATGAAGCTAAATAAACTTTCATTAAATATAGCAAAGACAAAAGCTATTCTGTTTCATTCTTCGCATCGAAATGTAGAATTCCCATTGCTAACAATTGACAATGTTTAAATAGCATTTGTAGAAAATTTCAATTTTTTAGGGATATATTTAAATAAAAATCTAAAATGGAACACTCACATTGATTTGATTACAAAGAAAGTTTCAAAAACAATAGGAATTATGGCAAAAGTTAAAAATCATTTACCTTCGCGGGCTTTGCTAAACATTTATCATGCGCAAATTGGGCCCCATCTAAATTATGGAATTACCATCTGGGGTGGGAATGTCAACAAAATTTTCAAACTTTAAAAAAGGCAATTCGGATAATAATGAAAAGTAGTTATAATGCTCATACTAGTAAGCTATTTGGACAACTTAGAATACTGAAAATACATGACCTATGTGCACTGCATGACTTGAAATTTTGCTACCAATTTGAAAATAATAACTTGCCTGAATATTTTCTCTCTGAAATGTTACAAAGAAATAGTCATATTCACAATAGTGCAAGAAACTGACAATATCGCCTGCCTGCTGTGAGCCACGAATATGCAAAGAATAGCAATTCATATAAATTTCCAAAAACCTTTAATGAAATGAGTGAAAATATTAGGAGTAAAATATATAGTCATTGTTTGAATGGTTTTAAAAATTAAATCAAGCAATTTTTCCTTAATTCTCATAATGTTGAATGTGAAATCGAAAATTGTTACATTTGCAATAGAGAAGGTTAGCTAGTGTTAGTTGTTTCAGTAATCAGCATATTATAAATATAAGAATAGTCTAACCTTGAAATTATTTTCTTCCATACTCAATATCTGGATAGATTAAAAAAAAACGAAATACAAAAACAAGATTACCACTGTGATATGACCTTCTTGGTGGCTGTGGGAATTACTTATTTTTAGTGTATAATAATTATAGAACTGTCTGGTTGACCCCTTGGTAGCGATACTGGCAGTGTCATAAAGGGTCAACCAACATAAAGCAACATCTTACAATATTGATTAATAATGATTAGTACCATTTGTATTATTTTTTACCATGCTTTATGTGAATAAAATGACTGAATCTGAATCTGAATCTTTGAAATGCTGTTTCTGGTAGTCGGCTCAGGTGAGCAAATAATTTTTTGTCTTCGTGATTCACTTTTTCAAGTTTTCCAAAAAACTACATTTGGTAAAAAATGAAATGCGTGTGACCCTAAACTACTAACACTACTCTGAAACACAGGACAGCTATTTGTATCATATTGGCATTTTTCTGTGAAGCATTATGAAAAATCAAAGTGTGCAAATAATGTCTGTGTTGACTGTAAGTTGTTTTTCTCTATTTTTGCAATTAAGGGTTGTAAGACATTTGATTAATGACTGTTTGTGAATTTATCTCATCATAGATATATTTGTTGTACTAATAGTTATTGTTACTCATCTATTTGCCATCGACAACGGAAGTAAACAAAATTTTGAATTTTCAGTTTACACTGAGAAATGTTAGACTAGACCTTCGATTCGAAGAGAAAACAAGCAATACATAGCTCCAGACACAGGTCTATACGAGGGGCGTTCAGAAAGTTTGAGGCTTTTTTTCATATGGATACTTATTTTCAATCTAGAACTATCATTTTTTCACAGGATAAAATTCTGCATATTTGGAATGGATTTCCAAAAAAAAAAAAAAAAAAGAATTTCAGTCATCCGAAGCCTTTCTCCTCCAGTGCCTGAAACTCTAGCCCCCATGGACTGAAGTAAGGGAAAACCAGCACTTATGTAAAGCAACATGTCATAGGAATAGCTTGAATGGATAATGATGTCTATTTTGTATTTTGTTCATACTGGTGAATCCATGTTTTCACAAGTCCTTATATAGTCAGGGAAACACACCTTTGCCTCCTGAATTTCCCTCGCCAAATCTGGCGTGCAGGAGTCTTTTCCTACATGGGTTCAGTGTGAGAATACGCACATTTGGTGTGCTTGAAAACATATTTAGAAGCTAATACCATATTTCTTGTGTCAAATATTGTCAATCCCACTAATACAAGTGACAGAGAGAAGTCTCCCACAGTCACAATTTCTTGGCATTCTTAGTTTCAGTGTTACCTGCCCCAAGAAGCCGAACCAGTTTCCATGGCAACCACAGAATGACTTTGAAATGTCCAAATTGTCCAAAATTCTGGAAATCCATTCCAAATATGCTGAATTTTATCCTGTGAAAAAATCATAGTTCTAGATTGAAGCTTTGAACTTTCTGAACGCCCCTCGTACCTCAGATATAGAATACGATATGGTTACAAAGGGTCACAGTTTTGTTTATCTGCATAGCAACTCTTTGAATTGCTCTGCATTGTCTAAAAATTCACTTAAAAGTTCAAAATTTAATATCCCTTTTTATTTCGAAGCTGCAGACTATTTGCCATCTTTCATGCCATGACAAAACATAAAAGCTTTACGTATTCTACTATGTACATTAATCAACATTCCACAATGAGCATTTTTCTTATTTGAATTTAAAAGTCACCAAACAATCATTCTGATACTGTCCGATTGAAGGAAATGGTTTAAACCACACTATGAATGACAATTCACTGTTTTTGTCTAAGGGGTTTTTAAGTTCACAAGTCGTTCCAAGCATATTTTTTAATTTCAGATTTGTCATTCATTCACATCGCTATAATTTTTTTTATCAAAGCCTTATTTGATATTGTGATATAAGTCTATCGATAACGTCATGATCTGGTCTATCGAAATGAAGAAAAAGGGTCTACTTTACATGCCTGTTAGTCAGCAGGTAGTTGTCCTATTGAATTCACTTACAGACCAAATGAATTTACTGAACCTGTAGTGTTTACTCATTTAACTCATTTAGCTGTGTACAGTTTTCAAATAGGCCTATCCTTGGTGATTGATCAACAGAGTGTATCTATACAATCTCGTCTTAACAAACATTTACGGAAATAACGAAGCACTGTATAGCTTCTCTCCTGTATCCACCAGCATCTTCTTGTTGGTGGTATCAAACCTTTTGTACTTTAATTACCTTTAATCTAAAAATGGTTTCTACTTTCTCAAAAATACATTTATATCTGCGTCAGAAACCCAGTAAACAGAGGGTGACAGTACCACATAAAACTAAATCACAAGTAATATCACATGTTTAAACAAAAAATACAATTGTTGACATTGTATGCTGTAGAGACCAATGCCAGATGTTATCAAGAAATAAAAATTTTGACAATATAGAGACCAATAATATTTTAAAGCTAATCAAATGAGAAAAATGTTGATACCAACTAGAAGATGCTGCTCCAGTGCTCTATACAGGAGACGACCGATGCCCAGCTGTGTAATTTCTGCACACGTTTGTAAAAAGAAATTGCACGGATCTATCAGACTGGATTTTTGGCCATTTTATTCTGCTCAATGATAAATATGTGAGAACCATAGGTTCATGAAGGTCATTTGGTCTTGAAATAAGTTGAAGAGGAAGATTTCAGGCTGACCAGTAAACTTTTTGGTAAAACTTTATAGAACAGAGAGCAATTTTAAGGGTTGCTATGCATATAAACAAGACTATGCCCCTTGGTAACCAAGAAATTATCCATGTCTGATATCAATATCTTCATCTCAAACTATATACTTAAGTTAATTCGCTTTTTGAAGTCAATGTAGTCTTGGTACTTCTCAACATGGACCCACTGAAAACCAGTTCCCAGCGATTAGAAGCCCAGAGGTCTAACTGCCAAGCTATCACCCTCCACCTTCTGTGGCTGCATTTAAAAGCTTTTCTATTTTTGAACATCTGCAGATATTTCCCAATCCATCACAACACAGGAGATTAAATAATATTTTTAAAAAGTCTATTTCTTGCATATTTCTTCCATGATTTAGTCTTCTGACTCTATTTTATCCATATATCATAAGGGATGCCAAAACCTGCTAGGTGGAGCTGATTGCAGTTTTGCTTTTAGTGAAGAAAAAATGACACCTAAAACCTCAGGTCATAGTTGTCTAAGTTTACGGGCTTTTTTGCATTGAAAACAGTTTAGAATTTTTCGCAATTTGATGGAATCTGTTTCTAAGATATATTAGTTTGCTGTTTTTCATTTCAAAATATCCCTGTCTTTCATTTCTCACAAAAAAAACATATCAAATGATATTTTTCGTGTCTCCAGGTGAACTGATCAAAGTCACGTCTGATTAAATCTAATGAAAAGCACACATATTTACTTTATGGTAATATGCTAAATACTTAATTTGCATAACTCTGCACATTTTTGATGCTTCCATAGCGGATTGCAATCATAGGATTAGTTTGATTCAAGGCAATAAATTGATTGAAAAATATTGACAAATTAAGATTGGTTGATTTTCGCTTTTTTTATGTAGTTGCCATGGAAGCCTTTTGATTGCAACCTTATGCACCTGATTCCAAACATTTCACCAAAACATCTATATGACCTGAGGGCTGAGGTCTTGGCTTTCCAACAGTACCAAGAAATCATGGTTACCGCATGAGATGACGTAATTCTAAAACTAAGCCACTTTTTGGAGGTCAGCTACCAGACTAAATATAAGAGTTGAAAAGAATTGGCCCAAGTTTGGAGCCCTGGGAGACACCACACTTGAGAGGGATCCGAGACTTCCATACAATGTACAATAATAGCACAAGACGAGTTCGATTGCTTACTGGTAGAGCTAATTCAAAAGATGAAATTAGTGCCCAGATTTGTGAAGATGGTTTCTGCAGTGGTGGATAGTGTCAATGCACTGATTAGTTACCTCACTAAAGTTGCCATGAATAAGTTGACCAGTATTATTGGATCACAAATGTGAATTTGATAAAAATGACATACAGTCAACACAGAAATCATTTGCACACTTTGATTTTTCATCATATTTCACAGAAAAATGCCAGTATGATACAAAAAGCTGTCCTGTGTTTCAGAGAAGTGTTAGCAGGTTAGGATCACATGCATTTATTTTATACCAAAATTTATTTTCTGGAATACTTGAAAAAAGTGAATACCTATGACAAAAAATATTTGCACACTTCAGCCAACCACCAGCAACATCATTTTTAAAAATGATACTCCAATTTTTTCCAAAGAAACAATGATTTTTATGGTATCTCTAACACATTAACATCAATCTGACATTATTTGGGGTTCACAGGTGGGATTACAGGTGTTCTCCTGGGAATAAACTATTTTGCATGTTGTTTCTCTCACATTAAATGACTTAAAAGCAGCAAAACTCATGAAATTAACATGTAAAGTGCTTCAACATAGTCAAATTTTCATAAGAAGGCTAATCATGCAGGTTTTAGTGAAACATTTGTTCTATATGCCACAAAAAAATGCCAGAAAACGGTGCTCGTGGTGAATTTTAGCTGAGAAACCAATTTAATTTGCCACGGGCTAAGCAATGATGATTAAGACAGAATAGTTAGAGTTGTTCTCCTTAATATTTATATACAAAACAAGATTATCTTTGAATTTATCATATTGTAAGTATGGCATATTCCACACACGATAATGCATTGATCATCAAGACCCACTGAGGCTTGCCTATTGATTAATTATGACTTAAATTATTATAATAGTGAATGAGCTGTCTCAGAGAAAATCATGCAGAGCTGTTCGGATGACGTTCTCGGAAAGGCCTAAAATTTTGCATAGGTACCAGACCAACTCTTAAACGAAGAAATGTGAAGTTGGAACTTCAAAACTCAGAATACTTTTCTCACAGGGGGGCCTCAAAATAGGGGAGTCGGGAAGCCATTTTTCACAGAAATCCTCATTTCATCAACAAAAAAGTGTTATAGGTGTTTGAATTGAGTAGTCCAGAAAAAAGCAGCCAAAGTAGGACTAATACACTTGTGCCTTTTTTATTCCTTTGAAGACAAGAATGCTTTCTGTAGGCTGGCACAGCAGAAGTCCTTGGCTGAAGCCTTGAAAACAAATTGGATCAGATCCTTCATCCTAGCTCTCAGCTTATCATGAGGAATTGTGGTTTTACAAGGTACTAAAATCCCAGGTACTGACACATTTAGATCTAGACTCCTCATTGATTGATGCCAGGTGTTCTCTCAACTGCATAGAATTGTCAAGTATCCACATCCTATAATACCCAGAATATCTATGTATACCTTTGCAGTAAAGTTTCATAAATGGCTGCCATATGACTGGGCACAATGTATTGTGAACAAGCAGAAATCAATGATTCCACTTAAGCTTTTAAAATAAAAAGGCATTCTGAATGTAAGCAATGATATCTGACATTTCAAATGATATTGATGTTTCTCAGAAAAGCCCTTTTTTTTTTTTTTTAATTTACTGATTTGATTTTTTAAGATCTTTGTTGAGTCAGCACCCAATACATTTTCAATAGCACCGATCGTATGGGTCATGGATATTTTTGGCCTGTCTTTAATCAAACCGAGACTATAATTCAATAAAGTTATATTTTCGATGTATACATATTTCTTAACGGATGAAAAATGTTATTAAAAATGAATGAAACAACACAAGCTCTCTATTTCAAATTAATCTTTATTGTATTTTATGTCACAAATTTTCCGACACAAACATTCAACAAAATCTCTGCACTAAAAAGAGGTATTATAATGAAACTAATCCGGCAAATACAAAAGAAAAATGGAATTTTAATGATCCTAAAATGGTATTCTATTCCCAAAAGAACAATAACAGAAACAGTTTTCAAACATTCAAACTGCCGATTATAGTAACCTTGCAACAGGGATTGCAACATAGGCCTGGCCTTGCTGAGCGAAAATCTATGCAAATAATCATAATCGACAAGGACAAGTATCAAACTGCCATTACAGAATTTAAGAAATTTAATAGTAATTGTATGTTGTAGGTACAATCATACTCAATGTTATTTCTTCACGTAATCTAAAATAAAGTTAATTTGCATAAATGTACTCATACTCATACTCGAGTACATTTGAAAGTTCTTGTACTCTTACTTGAGTGCTTTCAGAAAAGCTGTACTCGTACTTCTACACATAGATATGTCAAGTACTCGTTCTTGAACAGTAGTACATTCAGGTGCAGTCGTGCCTAACCCTGATCAGTGAAATATCGTGATTTGATATTGACAAAAATTATGGAATTATAGTCAGTCAGTGTTAAAGGTTTCTCTTGATCATATAAATTTTTCTTGAGTATAATCCTCTTGGATAACTATATATATACATGCAAGTCAAGTATTCGGTAGTCGTTCGGGTATTCCTATGCCGTTTACCATAGTATCATCATATGCCAGTTAAAGATGTCGTTTACGGATCTCATTTTCTGATTTTTGATGATTTTTTCCATCCTCTTCATCTGCAAGAAAAACCCAAACGTCGACATTTCTAATTCCCATGTCATATTTATATTTTATGGCAATTTTTGAACTTTCGTTATAACAAAGAGTGTGTGTGCCTCCATACATAAACAGTGCCTTATTAAACACGGAGGCACATTTTAAAAATGAGGAAATTTAACTCAACAGTACAACACAAAACATGTTTGTTATATGTAATGGTACATATAAAATAAACAATCACAAACAAGTATGATTTCAGCTGTCAGTGCATATAGATAATCTAATGACTGATATAACATAATCTTACCAAATTCAATTACAGCTGTACATTCATCAGTGTATGTGGATGTACCCGACCTGAAGTATAAAATGAATTGTTTTTTAATATTACAGGACATACACTGTATAAAAAAATATAAGAAGTGTGGGTAATCACTAAATTTTATATGACCTAAATTATATGAGTCTTTCCCAGAGCTTGGAGGAAAACTAAGTTAAGTTGTTAACATTCTCTAAATTGATTCCTGCTCTGGCCTGATCACCCTGGACCAATTTTTGACAAAAACTGCAATCATCCTTCAACTTATTGCCAGATCTTCCATCTCAGTAACTGGTACTAAGCCTGCCAAGTGCATATAGAAGTACAGGAGACAACTCATGAAACCAACCTGAATTTAACTCAACATGATTATAATACTAGAAATGCTTCTGTTTGGGGCCGCTTGCTGCGGGACATGAGTTCGCGAGAAATGGTATAGAATACAAATTTATTTAAATATTTAATACCTTGCAAGATAATTTCAGAAACAAAATCTTAACACATAGCTTTCATGGATATAAAAATTACATTAAGACTAAATTGCTAGATAGTTCTGATCCCGTTTGTTGGATTGTTCACTGTTATATTTGTAATATAAATTGATATCACTAGGAGATACTGCTCTGTCCACAGCTCCATTCCATCGTCCCACCATTATTTAATTTTCTATTCGACTATAAAATCTATGTTTCCTTCTTATTTATAGCTGTTTATATTTCTTTTATTGAATTTCGTTAAGTACAGTGCCACCCACTGTGCCTTGAAACAACATCTAAACACTGGGGCTCCTCATCAGTGGCAACTTATTGCCTTCGAGGAGTCCCATTGCTCATATTTTTCTCTATGGAAAATTGATTTGTTATATATGTGTGTGTATTTTTTTTTCATTTAAATGAGCAAGAATAAAAAGAGTCTAAGTCTGAGTCTGAGTCTGAGTCAGCCAACAATCCATCTTTGACATGACACAAACTTTTTGTTCCTCAATCTTAGGGGTATTTCTCATCTGTTGCTATACAAATCACAAGTCCTGCATAGATTGCACCTTCATAATATTTTACATCAACATTCTGACTGATCTAAGCCAGTGAAATCAAGACTTGCACAACCCTTCTAATCAGCAAAGTAAATTTTGACATATGTATAAAAAAAAAGAAAATCCAATAAAGTGAAATTTGCAGTTCAGTACTTGAATGTGGCTCCACACTTATAGGTTATTCCTGGACTGGCCTCCACTTCAACTCCGATTTGCTTTACAGATGAAAAATCTCTTCTGCAAAAAACGATCAGAAAAAGAATTTAATATTGTATCCAATATTTATTCAGTAGTAGCAACTCAATAAGTTTCAGTGCAAAATAAAATCTAATATACAAGTTGTCTAGGTGGCCCTCTGTCAGTAATACTTGCTGGTATGAATATATTTATGATTTGTTGACTGCTGTATTGTCAAATGAATGAAACTGCTGGAACAAGGTCATAATAATTGCTTGGTTTCATGTGAAACAGTTACTTGTAATCAAATTTGATCAATTGTGATGTATATTATTTAAATTTTTTTCTATATACATATGTTATGTTTGCACAACCAGCTATTACTTCTACAAGTCTTACCACACAAACAATATAGGAAATACCTCATGGTCTTAGCAGATTCTGGGACTGAAACAGCTCTATCGCCAGCATACCATATCATTTCAGGCTCAATGGATCCACTGTGTTCTACTTGGCAGGTCATTTCAACTTTCTCTCCTCTCTTGATCTTCCTTTTGGGAAGGTTGCACTTCACAGCATCTTAAGGGATTGAAAAAATTAGCATCACAATTTATCAGGTTTACTGATACACTGAGAGACATGACACCACTGGCAAGTGATTAACTATAATGAATAATTTCTGACCTGAAAACCTCTAATTGTATGAGACTGATTTCAGAGTTTAATATAGTATCCAAAGTTAGTTTTATGGGCCATTGGTAACGGAGTGGACTTTTGATGCAAAAACCCTGGTTTTTGAGCATTTTAAAAATAGAAAAAAATGAAAAAAATTATGGAAGTCTTATGTTCAAAAGTACTTCATCTCAATCAATCGTTTTTAAAATAAAATATAGATTTTTTGTGGTAACGGAGTGGAGAGGAACGGTTTTGTTTTCTCTTAATAGTGCATTGTATTTGGGAGATACAAAGTCATGATTGAATTCTACTGAATCCGGTCACCCTCAGCAATACATAAACAAATTTCTTTGAAAAAGTATCACTGGTAAGCTCGGAATTGAAGGGAACAGAGTGGACATGAAATGAAACCTGCAAAGCTGTGGGAGTGTGGTGCATGTGCATCTTATGACGTTAGTGGAAATTGCTCATTAAAAACAATAATGATCCAAGCTACAGTACAAGCATCATAAAATGGCTCAACATAGTGATCCGTAGTGATCCAGAGTGGTCCGGATAAAGAGTGATCTGTAGTGATCTGAGATGATATAACTCTATCTGTAGTGATCTACTAATCCACTTTTAGTGAAAATCAATCATGCCATTTATTTAGGATTATAAGTCAAATAACAAATAAAAAACATCTAACAATTGAACATATTGATTAAGGAAACATATCCATGAGTTATTTGGTACAGAAAAGTACATTTATTATTATTAATTTTGATTAATAGATACAGATCACTCCAGATCAATTACTCCATATCAACCAAGATCGCCATGCATCACTACAGATTGATAGATAAGTGTCGATCCAAACTGACAAGCCATTTTATGATGGTTGTACTGTATGGCAAGGAACGGAGTAGGCAAAAAAATTAACATAAACTTGTGACACGTCTTTTACATCAATTAATTCAATGAAATGAAACAAGAAAAAATTTAAATATGATGTATGTATTAATTCAAATCTATATTCTCTTGAATTGGGCATAGAAACATTGAAAATGATGGTACTTTAGGAGGAAAATTAACACTTGATTTTGTCATGTCAGGTCCAGTGACAGGGAAAAACTATTGATATGGCAAGGATTACTGGACACAATGCACCAAAAAAAAAAGGTCTAATAGATGACCTTTCGTTCAAAAAGCAGTGGTTCTAAATAGAAATATGAATAACAGATGTAGAGTGACACTTCAGATATTAATTGCAATCAAATTAATGTCAGGGAACTGGGACGCAAATTGCCGTGAAATTTAAGAATGACCCTCATTAAGTTTGAGTATTAGGGACACTCTGTATTATAACTTAGTAATTGTTGGATATAACTCATAAGGCTAGTCATCAAAATGCATAAATGATGTGTTGCAAATGACTCATGAAAACATTGGAATGAACACTGTAGGTTTCATGTATACTCACAATGTATCTGTAGATTAACATAACATTGTGACTTTGCAGAAAAGATGAAAACATACCGATGACGTAAACAAAGGAGTACATAGAGTCCAGAATAGGATATTGAATTGGTTCACACTTATACACTCCAGCCAATTCAAAGTTGGCACTGTTCATCACTAGGTCATGTTTCGATCCTCCGGCCTCGAAGTTGTCTGCCCACATATCCAGGACTTTATCTGCATACAATAAAACCAAATAAATATTCCTGCCAGATTTCCACAATTTTGCATGATTCAATGCTTCCAAAAGACTTGCAATATTTAAGGCGATTACATCACATAACTCAACCTTGCCAGAAAGCGAAATTTGATGAAAATCGTATGGAAGATTTTGCAGCCAAAAACAGTGATTATGTAAAAAGCATACAAAATTGGGTCCAAAGGTTTTTTCGCAACTGCAAAATTACCTACTTGCATAATTTTGTCTGATACGATGTAAATAGAATGGACGCCTAGAGGGACAAAACCAGATATGCAGAGAGATAGATAGAATAGAACACCAAAGGTAAATTATCCCAACAACATGTCATGGACTTACAGTTATCCCCACTGCCAGAGTATATCAGATGCTTTATGAAATCCTCATCATCCCTTAATTCAACGGTCCATTGATAGCGCCAGGTTCCGCTTGACTCAGTTGAGTTGATGAAGGGAGCTAAGGTGCAGTCAAGTTGAAGACTTTCTCCAACAGGTTGAAAAATTACCGGCTCTGGTTGTGTGATAATGTCACTCTTGTGGGCTGCAAAGAGAGTCAGACTTTGACATCTGGGTAATTCAATCGATGTAAATGATGTGCCCATAACATTATTGGGAGGACCCTGATTCATAATATGGGTGAATTTGGATTACTTTTAGAAAGCAGTGGACTTTTTTTCACAGAAGTTACTGTCAAAATGTTTGTTCTGTAAAACAATGGTCATTTTGCTCATTTGATTTTCGTTTATTTATTCTCATGTGTAAAATAAATAAATAAATCTAACATTTTTTTATGCCCTTTTTCATCTTACCAATTTCAAATTCGATTTCTGTTGTGATATTATGGTAACTGCCATCACTTAGTCGATTGGAAGCCCGACATTCACAGCTGGTGCGCTTTTGCCAGAAAAAAATTTCTGAAATCTGAAAATAAAACTTCATCCTTTATATAATTGTTGATTTCCATCTTGGTTTATATTGCAATAACATTTTGGTTCCTTGGTGAGGTAAAATTTAAGGTACATCTTCAACTGACTACAGCTCCGGTAGTCACCAGAGCCGCACTCATGCAACATTGTAAGAAGTAAGCTGGGGAATCTGACCCAGTTTGAAATGACATCACAGCTTGTAGTTAATTTACATACATTTCAATGCTAGAATAGAGTCATCTCTGACATCACAGTTCAACAGCATAGAAAAAAAAACTTGAGATTCCATGTAAATATGACAAGGACTGTAATAATAGCAATCCTCACTCTGTTTATTTAAAGGAAGTTGATTCCCCTGAAGTTGAGAAAATTATAAAACAACTACCAGTGCGGGCTATGATGGAATTCACTCAAAAGTCATTAAAACTACCTACAAATATTATCTATCTCCTCTGACCCATGTACTTAATCTATCAATCCAAAAGGGTTTTTTCCCAGACTCAATGAAACTTGCAAAAGTGATCCCTATCTATAAAGCTGGAGATCCAATGGCCATCAGCAATTATCGTCCTGTGTCTATTCTCCCTTTATTTTCTAAGTTGCTTGAGCGTCTTATGTACAATAGAATGATATCTTTCATTAATGACAATCATCTTCTATACAAGTATCAATTCGGGTTTAGACAAGGCCACAGTACCAACATGGCACTGATTACATTGATAGTTAAAATTTTGTCTGCAATTGATAATGGAGAATTTGTAATTGGAGTATTCTTAGACTTCAAAAAGGCTTTTGACACAAATATGGTTTCAGAGGGCTAGCTCATGACTGGATTAAAGACTATCTTTCTGATCGTCTACAGTATGTTTCTTATAACTTCACAGACTCCAGCACAAAAACTGTCAAATGTGGTGTCCCTCAGGGTTCTATTCTTGGGCCTTTACTCTTTCTGTTATATATAAATGACATTGTTAATATATCCGACCGAATATTGCCAATAATCTTTGCAGATGATACAAATGTATTAAATGACTGAAAATTCTGTTCAGGAAATATCTGACCAAATGAATTTGGAACTCAGCAAGATACTTAATTGGCTTAACACAAACAGATTGTCTTTAAACGTTGCAAAGACACATTTCATCTTGTTCAAATAAAAAAACCGCAACATGGGTGATCCACCTTCACTTCAAATTAATGGAAATGAAATTGATTTGGTAAAAAAAACTAAATTCATTGGTGTCATGCTAGACTCGGACCTGAGATGGGATCATCATATTAATTTTACAAAAGCCAAGATTGCTAAGGAAATAGGGATAATCTGTAAAGCAAGGAAGTTGTTAGATGAAAGAACATTAACTACTCTTTATTACAGTATGGTGTACCCCTATCTAACATACTGTATTGAAGTATGGGGACATTCTGGCCAAATCTACTTATCATCCCTGTTCAAATTACAAAAAAAAGGTTCTGTAAATAATTACATCCTTTTGCCACCATTCAGAATCAACCCCACTATTTAAGAAATTAAAAATTCTCAAACTGTCACAAATATATAGTATTAAGTAGCAATAATGATGTGTACATTAGTGAAAGGGATGTTGCCACCCATGTTCAATGATTTATTCATAAGAAACTGTGAAGTAGCAGGTAGAATAACACATAATTCAAACAAATTAGCAATACCCCTTTGCAGAACTCAACTTTACAAGAAATCACTTAAGTATCAAGGCCCCACAATTTGGAATGAATATGATGGTGTCATTGATCACCAATGCAGTATTCACACTTTTAAAAAAAGATTGAAAAATCACATATTAAGACTGTAAAAGCATATTATTTGTGTTAGACATGTTTGGAATAGATACTATACGCTTGCCACTTTTTTTTCTCTGCTGGACTGTCTTGTCAGATTTCCCCATCTGCATCAAGGGGCAGTAAAGTGATTTGACAGAGTAAATCAGGAACGCAGTGAAACTTAAATTTAAATTTGTATGTATATTTGTAAATTTGGATAAAGTCCAGTTAATATGACATAATGATTAATTTATTACTGGGTGGTATTTTAGAGCACAACATCTTAATATTGTTGCATTGCATTGTCCTATATGTCTGATCATTTTAATATGTAACTGGAATATTGACATTAACAGTCTTGCTATGTCTCACAAGGCAGACTTTCACATCATTTGGAACTAAAGTTTCGATGTAGGTAGGCACATCTTCATTTAGTAGGCCATAAGGGCATCTATTTGTTAAGTTGTAATTACGACTTTTTTTTAATCCAGTATTTACTTTTTCTTCTTTTTCCATTCTATATTTATCTCCTCACTGTTTTTAGCATTTTCCATCCCTTTGTATTGGTTTGAGCAAACATTCTTTGTAACAACTTTCTAACAAATGTATTTATAGATGTATATATGTATGTGTTTAGATGTTCACATCATTATGATTATAATTTATTATTGGTAAAGGCAAATACGCCATGTATGGCGTCAGCCTACCATAGTTGATGCTGACACTTGATTTCTTATGATACTATTTATGTACATAAATTGGTCAATAAAATTGAATTGAATTTAAAATGTTACCTCCAGGAACTGGCCTACAACAGGATCTGGCATTCCAGAGCAGTACCAGCTATAAGACACAGTCCCGGTGCCATTGCCATCACACCTAAGCTGTTGGCCGACTCTGAGGATTAGAGGTCCATCTTCTGAGTCGGGATAAATATAAACTTCATACACACCATCTGAAAATGAATATTTCACTAATTTCAACTTGTGGCAATATATGTCTTTATCCATTTCCTTCCAAACATTAATACATGTTGTCAAACTAACACTATAAATCAATCTTTCCTGATCATAGTTTATAGGCCTAATACCCCACTTCGATTAAGTACTGATGAACCCTTACTCCCATAGGCATACTGTAGAGGAGGCGGCTGACACCAAAATTTGGTACAAAAAGTCTAAAAATTTGGGCGGATTTTCAGATAATTAAATAAGCATCATTGAAAATCAATGCTTTCCAAGTGATTTAATTTGAAATGGTGTCAAATCTGGATTGTGAAATTCTAGCAAATAATCCATTCAAGGTAATAATATGGTTGGTATGCCTATCCATGGATGAATGTACTCTAACTTTGCTTACACTCAATCTCCCAGTAGTTGACTTCGCAGCTAGAACTGTATTCTGGGTCCGAGGTGTCGATAAATTCTGAGTCTGACTCTCCTCCGTTGTATCTGGAATAATGATAGGCTTATAAAATCTATCATAATAAGATTATAACGACCTGTTATAAGGCCATGGTTTTTTGATTCCTTGTTACTTGGAACTTTCTCGAAGGTGTATGGACCAGTCGGTTGGTCGGCAAATAAAAAAAGAAGTTGCAGGCCCCAATTAATTATTTCCAAAGTTTCATAGGAGAGCAGTCAGTCGGACAAAAAAAATTAAAATTTTTCGTATACATGAAAATTTTACGGATGTGGAAAATTGATTGGTTATTGAAATGCTTTCTGTGAAATTATACCTCCATAATTGCTCAGTAATAAGTGATGTCTTATATTATATTTTTCATTTTATATTTGATGACTCATATCCTTTACTTGCAATGATACCAGCCCAAGTGAGTGAATGAGTCATTTCACTCACCAGTGAGGTCATATGTGCCTCCCAATGGCAAATGACCACTCATTTAGGACATGTAGTGACATAATTAATGTAACAAAAGTAATCACTTGGCCTTCTGTGGATGTAATGTTGCGACCTTTCATATTTTGTGAGTGGCCAGAGATGGTTATATATTTGCAGCATGACATACGAGGGGTTTTCCGTAAGTTCTGTCCAGCTAGTCATAACTTTTGCTAGATTTGATGTAGAAACATGATATTTGGCTGAGATAATATTAACGTAATTTGCAAATAACTCCTAAAAAATCAGATCATAGAATAAAAAATAAATGCTTAATCTGTTGCCATGGAAAACAGAAGTCATGAAATGCGGCCCAGACTTTGCAGTGCTCACTAAAAATGAGCTGAACACCTGCTTGAATTATCTGTGTCTTGACATATTGAATTGAAGTGTATTCATAATATTTTTCATGAAATATAATCAGTTAATTGCAAAATTAATAACAATGGAAACTGGTGTTTTTGTTACATCTCAGTTACTTTACCATCACTCACGCAGTTTCTCAGTTTTTTTACGAGATGAGCAATTTTTCAGATATGGAAGACATCATATGTACCGGCTACATTTTTTCGTTTAAATTGGATAAAACTAGCAGAGAGTGTAAGATCCTTTCATCATACAAACAAGGAAGACAGTATGAGTGGCAGAACCACATATAGATTGTACAAATTTTTTCTGAATGCAGAGAAGACACAATGGAAAACCTCAGAAAAGAAGACAGGAAAATGCCAAAAGTTACCTTAACATTAAGACAGAGGTATCATACTTGGAAATTGATAGAAAGTATGAGAAAACGTATTTACAAGGTCGCAGTCATTATTTTTTGAAGTTGTGAAATGACTATGAATGTTTTGGAAAAATGCTGTTCTATATCTTTTGTAAAAATTACATATTTTACACGATATGTCAAGTATGAGTCAGTTAACAAGCTCTCGGACGCATTTCGTGACTTTTGGTTTCCATAGGAACAAATTGACAATTAACTTTTACCTAGATGATCTGATATATTGGGGATCATTTGCAAATGATCTCCACATCAGCTGACCTAAATATCACTTTTCTGTATAAAATCTAGCAAAAGTTACGACAGGTTGGAAAGAACTTATGGAAAACCCATGGTAAAGAACAAAAAGTCTGCAAAACACCAACTGTGATCTGAATACAAGGACTATGAGGCATTGATTTTTTAAGGGATATATGGTTATTGGAAATGAACTCAAGTGTCAAGTTCATCATTACAAGAATTTGTGAAATGTTAAGGATTATTTTTAATATGTTTCTTGTCCTGTAACCCTGGTAAAAATTACATTTTTTGACTAGATATAATGAATATGTGTCCCTAATAGTGCCCTAGGCCGCATTTCATGACTTTTGGTTTCCATGGCAACAAATTAACCATTTATTTTTGTTTCTATGATCTGATTTTTTCATGATCATTTGCAAATTACTTCAATATTATCTGACCCAAATATCATGATTCTGCATTAAATATTGCAAAAGTTATGTCAAGTTGGACAGAAATTTTGGAAAACCCCTCGTATCTATCTATCTGTCTAAAATTTCTTAATGTGTCTCTTATGCATCTATCGTTTCACTTCACACCAGTAATAAAATGCTTCATTGTTGAACATTCTGAAGGACTATTTGCCTAATCCATGCAGCCAAAGGCAGGCGGTGGCCAATTAAATATGCAAATTAAAATACCAGTGGCCACAGTAGGCCAAAACACCTGCATCTTGTGATCAGACAGAGCCAACATTTTATAAGTATTATTGTATCAACTTGCTCACAGCAGTGCAAGATGGGGTGTAGAATGATACTTGCAATGAGAAGTGACTGCTCGGCAGGGTACATGCAGAACGTATATATGAGTTCTTGTCTATTGGTATGTATGTTCAGCATCTGTATTCATTTAGGGGCAATCAAGAGCAAGATAACAGGACTGGTAAGAAAGGTAAATGGCAATTAAACCTGGCACTCGGGTCTCAGGTATATGTTGCACTGCCTTTCATAGCCAAATTGCAATTAGTTAGGTGTTTGATTGCCAGTCAGAGCAAATGGCACTTGAAATGTTTGGGTTAGGGTTAGTTTCTAATTGTTTGACACACTCCTGTTGACGATAATTGGGGCATTGGCTTATCTGTAAAGAATGGAAAACTGCAGGCGGCAGTAGGCCAATAAATAAAATGTTAGTATGCAATTTATTTTTTGAGCGGGAAGCATCCCGTGGCGGTTTTGCATTACAAGAGATCAAAAAACCATGGCCTGAAGTACAGTTTAGAAACTGTTCACTTATCAAACTTTTCTGTTTACTATGCATGTCAATTGTCAGTATATGGTTCCAATGTAAAGTCAATTAAATTCCAGTGTGGTTGGTTTCATCATGAATTAACAACAATCAATTCCCCATAATTATGCATTCCATCTCAAGAAGCTTTGAAGTTGATGTCTTTCAGAAGGAATAATCCCAGGAAACACTCCCAGGCAGGCCCGGCTTGGGCCCGCACCGGGCTCCCGAGAGGGCCCCATACCAGCAGCCCGCTTGGGCCCAGCTGGGGGGTTGTCACAGGGGCCCGCAGTGGCCCAGAGTGGGCTTGGGCCCAACTTGGGCCCGTAACAGGCCCCTTGAAGGAAATAGATATCGGGCCCCTGTTGGGCCAAAGCGGGTCCCAGTTCAAATTGGCATGGGTCCAGAATGTGCTACACCCTGGCCTCAAGCATTGTAGCATTTGGCATATATTGGGCCAAGGTGGGACCAAGATGGGCCCAAGGTGGGCCCAAAGTGGGACCAATATGGGCCCAAGGCAGGCCCAAAGTGGGCCCAAGACAGGCCCAAAGTGGGTCCCAGATGAAGCTGCCATGGGCACAGAATGGGCTACATACTGGCTACTAGAACTATACCATTGGGTACATTTTGGTCCAAGTTGGGGCCAAACCGGGCCCCAGTTCAAGCTACCATGGGCACAGAATGGGTTAGACCCTGGCCTCAGATATTATGCCACATATGGGCCCAAAATGGGCCCGAAGTGGGTCCCAGATCAAGCTACCCTGGGCTGAGAAAGGGCTACACACTGGTCTAGATATTGTGCCACATATGGGCCCAAGCTGGGCCCAAAGTGGGTCCCAGTTCAAACTACCATGGGCACAGAATGGGCTACATATTACCGGCCTTAGATATTGTGCCACATATGGGTCCAAGCTGGGCCCGAAGTGGGTCCTAGTTCAAGCTGACACGGGCAGAGAATGGGCTACATACCGGCCTCAGATATTGTGCCAAATTTAGGCCCAAGCTGGGCCCGAAGTGGGTCCCAGTTCAAACTGCCATGGGCACAGAATGGGCTACATATTACCGGCCTCAGATATTGTGCCACATATGGGTCCAAGCTGGGCCCGAAGTGGGTCCTAGTTCAAGCTACCATGGGCACAGAATGGGCTACATACCGGCCTCAGATATTGTGCCCCATATAGGCCCAAGCTGGGCCCGAAGTGGGTCCCAGTTCAAGCTACCACGGGCACAGAATGGACTACAACTGGCCTAGATATTGTGCCACATATAGGCCCAATCTTGGCCCACTTCCAATGGCTGCAATTAGAGTATAAGCAACTTTTTTCAGCATTAAAAACACACACAGAACTTTTCATTTTCAGTATTCAATGAAAATTTATATCATTTTTCATTCTTAAAATTTAAAATTCACGAAAATATTTAGTAATAGACGGTAAACCTTTACATGAATATAACATAAAGTAAAATTTCTGAGGAAAAAATTTCTCAAAGTGGAAATATGTAAGCAACTAAATATGCACACTTCCTTTAACTTGAATCTGTTCTAGACCCAGTGGAAGTGTGCTGACGTGAAACATAATTATACAGTTAAGCCTATAATCCAATAATTCTACTTTCTTTAGATTTTTAAGAATTTTGTAATACATAATGATAATAATAATATACAGAACTTTGCTCTGAAAGTAATAATGCCCCGAAATGATTTGCCATTGAATTACATGTTGAACATGTCTCATGTTGAATGGACAGGCTTCTGTAGATATAGTTGGAAACCTCAATGGTATTATACTTGCATTGTACCAATATTGCAGGCAATATAGGTGATGTTATCGCCATTACCACGAGGCAAGTTTAAAATAGAATTAGAATAGAATTCAATGGCAAAGATTGAGGGGTGTACACTTTCAAGAAAAATAATACTGTATATTTATATTTCACCATATAAATCTTAGACAGTATGGAAACAAGTGTATTTTGAGTATGTACAAGGGGTGTCCCAAAAGTTCTGACCATTTTTTTGGCAGACCTTTCTGTTTGAAATAGCTAAATGAAATTTTCACAAAATAAATTTCAGGTATGTGACCATCTATTTTGAAAAAATCAAAACTGTAAGAAGTGTTTAAGTTACTGTTCTGTTACCATGGCTACGAGAGGTCAGTGCACCCAGCGCAGCTCAATTTATCGAAAAAAATCATCAAATTAGCTGTGTTAAAAGTCACAGAATTTACAGTAAAAAAAAAGAATTATTGCAAGAAAATGTATTTCTTGATAGGCTTGAAGTCTTTCAAGATATCTTCCATTACACTATAAAAATTTAATTATATTTCACCCTGATCAGCTGAGGCAATTACCAAAGGCTTTCTCCAGCAGTTGCCTAGCAGCGCCTGCGACAGTTTGGCTGAAACAATCTACTGTCAAGAGGCAGTGTTGAAGAACCTTGGGTTATCAACCGAATTTTCAAAATAGAGTGAAATACCTTAAATTGATTTTATGAAAATTTCATTCAGCTACTTCAAATAGAAAGGTCTGAGCTTTTGGGACACCCCTCGTATTATTATGTAAAATATTATATTTTTTTAATACTTTCAAATGTACACTGATGATCAAGCATAATTTAAAAATATAACAATGTTACTACAGGGGAACAAGAAGTGCAACAAAATGATCATGTGGTCAGTTGTTCAAGTGCTCTCGTGACAAGCAATTTTTCCATGCACCAGTGAGCACTAAGTGTAAATATTTCGGAAACTGAAGACAACACTTTTATTTAATCCATATATGTTTTTATAAGTGGTAAGGGGACAACCATTAGGTCTCAGTAAGGGGGGGGGCTTGGAATTATTTTTTTCAATAAAAAAAAATGAAAAGCTTATTTTGTATTCTTTCTAGACTGTATTGAAATAAATAGTTTCTGAGGGGGAGCTTTTGCTCCCCAAATATTATTTCACTGTTATAGTATTGTACACGGCAGTTCCGAAGATATGCTGTTTGAATGGTTGAAGTCTTCATTTCGAAATTTGAACAAATATCTTTTCCTCCCCAAAAAACTGCTCGTACTCTGCCTAAGCAAAACCTTTGTGAGTGATTGAATGAATGAATGATGTGGTAAATAAGTAAATTAATTTAACTGATCTCTCTGTCTCAACCACAGACAATGGAATACCATGATGGGCTTTAAATTCTGTATCTTTTAACTCTGGTACAAGCAAATTAGGGGAGGTGTCATGGCAATCAGGCAAAAGATGGTTGTAACTGCTGTCCAAGATAAGTCCGTCAGAAGACCTGCCGAGATCTTGGATCAAACTTGTGACCCATGGATTGGAAGCCCATGAATAGCACCACAAACTGAGCCAACCCCCTACATACAGGGCAAGAGAAAGAGGTCATTTAATTACATTTTAATGAGAATTTAAATTAGTTACCATTTGGCAAGATATATGAAGAAAGCTGTGTAAAAAAATTTGGATATGGGATTTCACCACTTTTTGCGTTCTTGTTTTTGGTAATTATTTATTTCGAATTTACAATGTATTGAAATATTTGTTTCTGAATCAAACAATGCCCTTTTGAGAAATAAACTCACCCCCGCCCCCCTCCCCAGTTCACAATGAGTGTCAAGTGCATGCAATGGGAACTCCCAACAGGTTACACTTGTTGATAGCAGTTGCTTCAAAGCACAACATAATTATTAGATTATTGTAAAAGAGGGTGTTGTTTCATATTAACAGGAATAATCCTGAAGTGTGATACTCAGAATTTGCTCAGTCATGTAGGAAAATTTGTGACGTGGCAAAGCCACTTGAACACCAAACACATTGTCATTTCGTTGCACTTCTTGTTCCCCTGTAGTAAACAATGACATTTTCAGTTTTCCTTGTCCAATAATAATAAAAACAGGCACACAGTGCCACACACCTCATGGTCCTGACAAGCATATTAGAACCTTCTGTTTTTGCATTTTAATGATGCTCAGTGTATCACTGCTGGCACTGATCTTTGAATCACGATAAAAAGAGTTCAACAAAATAAGTCCCCCTTTACACATACCTGAATATCTCTAAGACCTCTTCTCTGATTTTAATAAAAGTTTACCAGTTTGAAGGCCTGTGTGTTGGTACTTTGTGTGTATATTTGCAGCTTGATTGCTACTTTTTTTGTCTGAGCCTGCAGACCCTCAATGCACGTAGCCTTCTTTTCAAAAATTTTGATTTTAGGCTTGGCCCCTAAAACGTATTTACAAAAAGGTACTCAAACTACACTCAAATGATTTCCAAGGGACCCAGACACCTCTATATAGCCGTCACCGGTGCTGATGGGGTGTAAAACACAAACTCACTCACCCCAAAGGTCTTCTGTTGTCCACTAAATATGTTTTAGAAACAAATTTTTCTCCAAATTTGTGATAAAGTTGATCAAGCTGTTGGCTCCTCGAATGTTGAAATTGGTCATATCCATCGGAAAAGCCACAGATTTGGGAAAACATGGTAGGTCCACTCGAAGGTTGCTGGCTCAGTCAGGAATAATGCAACGAGCTACAAAACCACATATGTAGGGTCGATATACAGGCCTTTAATTTAACCAACTTTTGTAAAAAACAGAGAAGGAATCCTTGAGATATTTGAGTTTAGTTAGGAGGGGGGGTTACTTTTGTTTATATTATACCCAATTCAATCAAGGCTGGTCACGATATGACATTACCTACTTTACATACTGTAATATAATTAAGTCAGTTTCACTTATATATAGCGCAGCTTGTTCGTCCAGTAAGGGTAATTCCAATGTCTCACAATATATGACAAAGGGCCTATGTCCAATTGAGTGTTATACAAGGGTAAATCCATAACGGTCCGTGTATTCAAATCCATGAAAAGATCAATGATACATTAATATGCTTGTGTTTATCCGTCACTTCTGTGAACTAAGGTAATCCGTTTTGTCATTCTTGAGCACAATTATGTAGCCATGTATTTTGTGATTATACTGTGTTGCAGGTTAGATTTCCCTTGCCATGACGGTGGTGCAATGTATGGTAGGAAGCCTTGCTTCCTCGCTGGTCCATGGCACATAATTTGCATCATGTAACCATTGTCTTTCATTCGAATCAGTTTCTTTTCAGTAACCCTGCAACAAATTTTTTCTCAATATATATATAATAGAAAAAAATAGCGCAAAATAATTACACAGAAACATCAAAAAGCACTGAAATGTAAATACAAACATCAATAGTTATATTATTTCTCAATTAGACAAGAATTATAATTGTAATTCTACGTTGTGTTGCTTTGTTATTATAAGATGTGTTCCCCTGTGAAGATTCCTGTCTTCAATTGACTTTGATAGCTTCTTGTATACAATGACCGTTCAAATTATTCCTGAAAAAAAAAATTAAACTGATTTATTATCATTATATCATTTATTCGCCACAACATATATCAGCAACTATAGAACTCGTAATTTTGCTTTGTATATTCTTAGAATATGCAAGTCTTGTGCTCGATGATGGATTTAGTTTGACTTTTTTCCTAAAACTTCATAGCAGACTTTAAACCTCTGAACACAAGAATGTCTCGAAAAATGTCGAAAATTGCTTCTGATACCATAAGTCACACAATGCTGTAACATATTTCTTATCATAAATCTGCAAAACTATAAGTCGCAGAAAAATAATTTTTACATTTTTAGAATCTTCAAGTTTTGTCCTTAATAATGGACATCCATTGGAATTTTTTCTCAAACTGTATAGCAGACTTTAAAGGTCTGAACACATTAAGAATGCTGAAAAAAATAGGCAGTCTGGAGTCTTAGACTAGCTCTGTGCTTGAACCATATCTCATCATAAATCTGCAAATATTATACCCTCAAAATATACGTTTTGCATTTTAGAATCTGCAAGAATATTCCTTGATGACTGATTTGATTTAAATATTTTTTCTCAAACTTTATAGCAGACTTTTAAGCTCTAAACACAAGAAGTTATCAAAATATGTCGAAAATTGGCATTCTGACATCATAACTTTGTTAGTGCATGTTAAAATGTATCTTCTTAGTATTACCCTTCAATATATGCATCTTTTGACATGAAAACCATTGTTCTAACTTTAATATTTCAGAGCAGGGAATTTCCTACTGAGAAAATATGCAAAAGCAAAGTTCATTCGCTGAATGCGCAACAAATATTGTAGAAGTAACAATTTTGATGAGTCTAGGAGCTGGAAAATATTGTTTCCTCCATGATGCTTTTTTTAATTTTGCATATCGGACAAGTAATAATGGCTGTAGGCCCTAAATATCAATATTCCGTTTTTCTCTGGCTATCCAAGTTACCCACTAAATTTCATCCAGCATCTTTTGTCCGAATTTATACAAGGAATGCAGCCAACCTTTCAGAATGTTCAGCATCACTTTTGCATTTGATTTATTCATTGTAAGTATATGGATGTGTATTTTTAAAAGTCCCATAGTTTCTCCACACCAACAACGCAATGAAGAAGCAATTTCTTTTTTTAAATCATGTGTTTTTTTTTGGAAGTAGGCTATGTTTTTCCATTAGGCTACTTCTTCACATTTATTAATGCAGTGACATGCCGGTCATAATTAGCGCTTTGACAATGACTATGCGATGGGCTGTTTATGTTAAAACTGCTGCTTATAAGAATGTACAACTCACCAGCATAATCTCATTTGTAGGACCAGAACTGTCATTGTGCCTCTCAGAAGTGTTAGTCTGAAAAGTAAAGAATGCTGCGGCAGACAATGCTACTCATATAAATTTAGAGATGTGCAGGAAAATTGCACAATTTTACAAGTTGAATAAAAATAATAATGACATTCATATAGGGATAATTCAAGTCAACTGCTCACTTGCATTTACAAGGGTATGAAATGGCTTTGATGCCTGCATCATAGATATATTTACCAAAATCCAAAGAGTGTAAAAGTAAGAGTAAAAGTATTAATTCTCTCAATTGTTGTAGTATAGAAATGAGAGGTCCAAGTCTAATATTCTTGACTTTATTTTCACCGGACGCCAGTAAACATAAGCTATGCGGCATGCCCTGAGAGGCCCCATGGATCGTAGGAGGGTTAAATTTATTTTCAGAGCTGTACGGAAATGACAATTCTGTCGTTAAATGAAAGACTTTGTGAAAACAAGTAAACTAGCACTCTGTAGAGTGCATAGGCCCGCCGTAAGAAAAAATGGCGAAATGTTTTATCACATTGCATTGGAGGAAGTTGTAAATAAAGGCAGGTATTCCGCATTGAATCAGTTGTTCATTTTGTTGATTAGAAAATGCCTGTTGTTGTTGTGGTGCATAATAAAATGCCTCTTCAGGCAAAATTGGCATGACTGAATATTCATTTAAAAAATGTGCTGCAGTGTAGGCAGTGGCTCCATCTGAGGGCAATGTACACTGTAAATATGACTGCTAAGCAGGTAGACAGTTTGGTGAGTGCTCAGTCATGCATAACACATAGGCACACTAGTAAGAGGCAGATAACATCGATATATATATATATGAGAAATACATAAAAGTGTATAGGCTGATTGTGCCATATATCCAATGTATGGATCTTCACCAAAATCTAATCAGTTCTTTGTTGTGGTGATTGGAAAAATCCTACAGAGTTTCGTTAGGAAGTGCCCAGCAGTTTTTCCTTAATCTTCTTAATGGACAAACGGACAGACAGACATCTGCAAATGAAAACATTAGGCCCTGTCTGCAGTGGGCCTAATAATGCCTAACGGCACTACAGAGCAGGGGGGATACACAGTGAACTCTTAGCTCTACCAATAGGAAACCTATTGCTGTTATTAATTTCCTCTCATGATTGCACCATCTGGTTCAACCTTGTCCAGTCTTTGCCCCAACCTTGTCCCTTTGTGCCTAACCTTGCCCACTCTGTGCCCATACCTTGTCCCCTCTGGGCCCCAACCCTTTTAGCGGTGAAATCACTATGTTGGGGAAAGAGTATCTGCCCCCATTATTGGACCTGTACCCCCTATATGAAAATTGTTGCCTAAGTTGAAACATAACAACAATAAGCACACCCTCCTCTAGAAAAGTGTGCACCCAAAAAGATGCCCTCTGTCCCCACCAAGATAGCCCCATTTTGTAGCAACTCCTCTGACAGGACGGGCAAGAGCTACCACCAAGACCCACAATGTAACACCAAGTGCTGCCCTCTTAGGGACCGTTCAGAATTTATGACTTATGGGATGGGAGTTTTGGCCGAGGGGGTACTAACTTTTCAAACATGTTTCAAGGGGGGGTATTATTTTTGACAACACTTCGAAGGGGGGGTAAGAAATTTGAACAAAGAAAAAATGTTAAAAAACACGCATAAACTTGTTTGGACTTTTTTATGCGCAAAAGTCCGCGAAATGACGTGAATCTGTATGCGTGGCAGTGTATAACAGTATATGTGTGTATTGCTTTGTATGTCGAGGGGGGGGGTACTAAAAATATGCCTGAAACCTAAGGGTGGGGTACTAAAAATCCGCATGAAACTCAAGGGGGTATCAATTTTTGACAGGAAGTTCCAGCAAAACTCGCACCCCCCCCAGTCATAAATTCTGATCGGTCCCTTGGCTAAAACCACCAATCTTGCTTATCTGGGCCCGAACTTTGCCCTATCTGGGCCCGAACTTTGCTCTATCTGGGCCCGAACTTTGCCCTATCTGGGCCCGAACTTTGCCCTATCTGGGCCCGAACTTCACCCCCTACGGGCCCCAAACCCAACCCCCCTGGGCCCCAAACCCCCTGGGCTCCCCGCCCCCCACTGGGCCAAACTTAAAATGAAATCAAGTCCTAGAGCTCTATGACATTGTGTCAGGTTGGATCAACCTACCCCATATTGGCTCTACTAGTCTAAGGCTCTCTTGAATAGAAATATTTTGTTTGCATTATGCCATTCACTAATAATTAAACAGTGTCAGTATTTGCAATGTTGGTTTTTCTTCTTTTTCTGTCAAACAATTGAAATACATTATCTAAAGGACTAGTAGGCCAACTTCACAACCTTAAACTATTAGTGAAATGCCAGTTTTTGCCATTTTCATGCTTTGAAGAAAATGATGAAGCAATTGAAAATTGTTTGTGCTCAATTCCAGCTACTAATAGTAAACTGCAAGTAAACACATGGGGTCAGTAATAGCCAGTGATGAATAAGGATTAAGTTTCACAAATAAAGGACTTACCTTGACAAATTTCACCATGAAATGAGCATTTTATGGTGTCAGAACAGCTCTCCTCCTTCCTTGTTTGATTGACCAAGTTGACTGAGCAGAAGACAATTTTCCAGACGGTTTAGCCTGCCCCTACTGGTGATTTCACAAATTCCCTCCAAATATTGACTGGGGCAGACACGGGGCAGACAGGGGCAACCCAATGGGCAGCCCAAGTTGAGCCCGTATCCTGTACCTCGTAAAACACCCAAATTACCAAAACTAAATTTTCATTGAAAAATAAATAAATAGAGGGTTCCACGGTGGCAATGGCAGCCCATGCGGGGCCCATTCATTATCTATTGGGTACCCATACGAAAGGGTTAACATTACTTTTTTTTGGGTAAAAAACAAAGGACGGTTCCAGTGTAGTTGGTGCAGCCTCTATGTCGGGCCTATATCTGACCCGTTGAGGTTTTCCACATAAATAGGTCAACCCCAAACTTTTCTGTATTTGATAGAAAGAATTGGGTACTAAGGTTGGTTGTGCAGCCCATGTGGGGCCCATGTGGGGCCCATGTCGTACACATAAAAAGTCCCACTTTTTTTTGGAAAAAAAAAGTATGGTTGGGGGCTACGTGGTGCAGCCCATGAGGGACCCCTGTCTAACCCATTTGGTGCTCATAAGAAGCGAGCATCCTCAATTTTTCACTTTTTGTTGGAAAAAGACGGTCTTAGAGTAGGTAGTGCAGCCAATGTGGTGCCCATGTCTAACCCATTGGGTGCCCATGAGAATGGACTACCCTCAATTTTTCACTTTTTGTTGGAAAAAGATCGACTCAGATTAGGTAGTGCAGCCAATGTGGGGCCAATGTCTAACCCATTGGGTGCCCATAAGAAGGGACTACCTTCAATTTTCCACTTTTTGTTGGAAAAGATGGTCTCAGAGTAGGTAGTGCAGCCAATGTGGGGCCCATGTCTAACCCATTGGGTGCCCAAAAGAACGAACAACTCTCAAATTTTTAGTTTTGTTGGAGGCAGATGGTCGCAGAGAAGGTAGTGCAGCCCATGTGGGGCCCATATCTAACCCATTTGGAACCTACAAAAAGCCTACCCTGTTTTTTCTTGGAATAAACAAGGTTTCAAGCACTGGTTGATACTTGGTGCAGCCCATGTGGGGCCCATGCCTAACCCATAAGTAGACCCAACTTTGAATTCTTCAAATAATGTTGGGTCTGGCTGAGGTACAGCCCACGCGGGGCCCACTCTATACCCACTACACAACCCATGTCCAGCCCAAGCCCAGATGCCCAGGTCAAGCCCCAGTAAAGCCCATACCCAGCCCTAGCCCTGATGCCCAGGTCAAGCCCCTGTAAAGCCGAAACTTTGGTGGCTACTGCAGCCCATGTGGGGCCCATGCCTTACCCATTTGGTGCCCATAAGTAGAACCTACCCTTAATACTTCAAAAAATGTTGGGTCTGGCTGAGGTACAGCCCACGTGGGGCCCACTCTATACCCACTCCACAACCCATGCCCAGCCCAAGCCCAAATGCCCAGGTCAAGCCCCTGAAAAACCCATGCGGGGCCAATGTGGGAGTGTTTCCTGGGATGTTACAGCAGTTGCAGAGACTAGCATTCAAAATATATAATGAAAAATCGGGGCAGATTTACACCACCTAACCTCACGGGCAAAAGAAAGGGCTGCCAAATACGTCAACAAGAATATTCAGTGAAGAGGGTTGAGTCTAACTTTACCCAGTTCCTCAACTGCACATTTTATAAAGGCAATTTTATATCCCACACTTTATTGTGAATAACCTGGTCCCAAATCTGTTAATGTATCACAAGAGCCTGATTTTTCACTTCTGTACACTTTATGTCCTCTGCTGAGGGCTCTGTGTCAGATGACCCTCAGCGAAAAATCGATGAGACAATGCTGAGGATTCATCCAGATCCAGATCATTAAACATGATCACTCATCACCAAAGAAACCCCCCAAAAAACTTACCTAAATTTCATCAAACAAGTGTAATCTGCTCCTTCATCATCAAAACTTCCTCTAAATGTCTGCATGTAAGTGTACACTGTTGTGGCGGATGTATTATATGAACTGCAATAAAAAAAAAAGTTGTCAGAGTTAAAATTACGCAGCAGAGGCAAACCAACCCAAAATTATGATGAATTTTTTAATCTACTACCTGAGATGATTATTTTTGGTTTAAACATACATAATATTTATTAATTAATAGTTACCAATGAGCCAAAGGCTCAATTACAGGCTCAGTGCTAAAAATAAGCCTGAAGACTGAGAAAGTAAACAAGATTATGACACTCACCACTGATCGTTGGGGGAGGTGAGGGAGGATACAGCTCAGCCAGTTTTTCATTAAAGGGAGCCTATAGCCCAAACCATCTAAGTTGATTTAAGAGCCTCTCTTGGAAAGTTCACTAATTAGCTAACTATTCCATTCATATGAGGAGTTCAGGAACTAAGAAATTTTATGACTATGCTGCTTTAGACAGTGTAGATGCAGAATTCAGACATACCTGAGTGTTCCTTCCATTATAACTCCATTTCTAAACCATGTAAACTCAGGCACGATGTTCCCACGACTCACTCGGCTCTGCATGTGTGGTAATGCTGCGTGCCATTGATAACATATGGTGCAGGACTGCACCTAAAATCATCTGACATAAAAGATGAAATATTAGAAATAACCTCTAGGGGGAACCATATAATCTCAAAGGACAGAGGGTGTGGAATTTCTTTGAAAAAATAATTCCTTGCTCAGTTTTGTGACATAAATAAGTCCAGACTAATTGAAAAAATGTGAACTTTAAATAGAGGGTCTTGGCAGGACTTGTTCAAAATCACAAGTCAAACATTTTGTTACAAAAGTTCTCTCTTAAAATTGCTGTAAATAGGTGTTTAATTTGTCTGAAAACTCAAAGTAATGATTTGAAGTTGTGCATCTGGTATGTATCCCCATGTAGCATGATAAAATTTGATGAATTGCTTATAATAGATAAAAGGTGGTGACTTTATTAAAGCCTGTGTAGAGGTACAGGTATAGATGGCGCCACATGTAGCATAAATGAAACAAATAACTGTCACTGGTTGTCTGCTAATATTTAAACTTATAACTGCCTCACTACAAGTGGCTATAGTCTCTTTTCCAAAATAGAATGAATAGTTGGATACCATGTGTCATTATGAGGTGTCCCAGTGGACTCACTTTCTGTCTCCCCCCCCCCCCAAATAATTCCAATTCATGCTGAATTCTTCCAGACTGCAAACTATGTTTGCAACTCATCCTAGAGAGCATTCTGTGTTTCATTAGAGGGATCATCGAATTATTCTAATAATTTTTAATTGATGTGAATTAAATATTAACCTAGGGTGCATACTGTATGTCATAAGAGGTAGCATCCAGTTATTTAAATAATTTTAATTGTTTTGGTAATAAATAAGGGGATGGGGAAAGGAAGCAGTCTGGTTCCAGACTGGGTGGGACTATTTTCTGAAGAAGACGTTGCTTGAATTTTGAATTAATGTTTTGGGACGTGTAGCACATTTAATAAATGATTACTGTCCCCGTTACCGTAAATAAATAATTTTCCACCAAGGAAAACTCCAACCCCCCCCTCCAATTATTAACTAGTATATCACATGTCCCAAAAATGTCAGCAGAATGTATCAACAAGAGACCTGTATAAAGTTAGTATGGCATTCGAAGCATTTTGAAATTTAAGCTGACTTTGCCAAACTCACAAAAAGTCTGATCAATGTATTTGAGCGTCTAAAAATATTCTGAGCAAGTAAGTGTTATCATCATTTTCAGCTGAAATGTCTCATTTTATCCTCCTACTTTTGTATTGGTAACCCCGTCACTAGCATGCTAATTGCTTGGAGCCATGATCTATTGCCAAGTCAAGTAATATATGTTGGACAGACCTTTCATGCTGTGTTAAATCTAGCGAGTGAATAAATGAAGCCCTTTTACCCCAGCCCAACCCATCTGCTTGTGATGTCATCCTATGGCTGTACAAGAGTGCACCTGTCATCAATACCCGACCAATTCAGCATACTTCACCAAAATAGAGGTGTAAAGCCCTCTGACATAACCCCCCACCCTCGGTTGTTTGAAAATAAATCATTTTAATTTATAATAGAATGTTGAATAAGAAATCCTCTCACAAAACGCTGCATATATCAAGACTGGAAATAATAATTATTTTTGAGCACAACTGGCCCAGAATTGTTTTGAATCCTCCCAAGTTCATTATGTATGCAATGATCCCCAGTAACTTACTTGTTTGCGCCACTTCAAAAACCTTTTGCTCCAGGTTTGGGGGATTGCTGACGAAGTACTGGTATTTCCCAGTAACAGAGGTACTCATCGGTCGTTCAAATACTCCATACCCAGAGCTAGACTCTCTAAAATATCCATAACCAGAGGGAAGGATACCACCTGCAAGAACATTGCAATGCAAAAAACGGAATTAATCACGAAAACAAATGGATTTTGAATAGTTAACAGCAGTACTACTGCAATAAACATTTAAAGCGCAATAATTGTAAATCTTAAATACAATTTGTACTAGAGGGAGAGAGGTACTACAGTGTGTCTCAACTGGAAATACTTCCACAACCAATGACTAGGACTTTGACTGATTTCATTGATTTTTAAAGCAATGTCCAAGATTTGAGCAGCAGGGTGGCTGTTCCGCTGCATGGGTTCAAACCTCGGGTTGGGAACCCGAAATTTTCATTGAACCATCATCAGCCAAATCCAAGCTGGATGTCGTTCGGATGACATGTTAAGTTAGTGACCCCTTGTATCAATATCTGTACTGGGCAAGTGAAAGATCCCTAACATGGAGTAAATGTGTAAGATGCTGAGGACTCCTACTCTTGATTCCCTCTCATCAATCAATTCATGTGAGTGCCAAGAAATGGACTTAGAGGGCCGCACTTACAATATCTATCTACCCATCTTTCTATGATGAAAGCTTATCACATTGGTCAATGTTGTCAAAACATTGTGAAAAATTCTCTAGAAAACAAGCTCTCCAAAATTCCCAACATAGTGTTCAAGTTCTGTGCCCCTTGCGCGGCCTCGGCTATCTTACGGATAACAACAGTGGAACTCAAAATAAAGTATGACTGCCTAGTAGAAAGGAAGAATCACACATTACTCTTTCACACATTTTAGCAACTCAGAATCACTGAATGACTTTGAACTACCGTTTGATGTACACTAATTCAAATTATATCACCATCATTATTAGCGCTGCCCTGGGGGTTCCCCCCTAGGGGCAAGCTCTCTGTTTCGTAAGCAAGATTTTTTGCACACACTGAAATGTTCACATTCTGGGCCTAATTTTCTGTAAAAGCTACTGGGCCCCAGCCACCACTTCCAATGCCCTTATTCACATGTATGTTCATTCATGTCATAAAGTGTGTCCTAAAGTCTTTATTTTTGCATTTAGAGTCCTTATTGTGTCATTTATGAACAATTTCTCCACCACCACTCTGACCAATGTCTTCATACACGCTCTTCCAGCGTGGATATGGCTGCCAGCTAGACTGCATGCTGACTTATAAGTGTCAGCTTTCAGACTCAGACTCAGACTCATTTTATTCTTGCTCTTTTAAATTATAACAAATACAATAAACGCATATATATAAATTATTCATAAATTTTCCATAAAAAAAAAAAAGAGCAATGGGACTCCTCGAAGGCAATAATTTGCCGCTGATAAGGAGCCCCAATGTTTAGAAATTGTTTAAAGGCACAGTGGGTGGCGATGTACTTTACAAAATTCAATAAAAGAAATATAAACAACTATTAATAAGAAAGAAACACAGATTTTAAAGTCGAATAAAAAATAAAAGTAATGATGGGACGATGGAATTCAGTTACGAGGGGATGGAGCTGTGAACAGAGCAGTATCTGATAGTGAAATCAATTTCTATTACAAATATAACAGTGATCAATCGAACAAACGGGATCATAACTATCTAGTAATTTAATCTTAATGTAATTTTTATATTCGCGCAGCGAATCGGCCGAAGGCCGTTGAGCGAAGCGAATTGAGTGCAAGAGAAGACTGAAAAATCTGTGAAGTGATGGTCTCAACATCAACAGTCCAGAATTGGGAATTAGGTCAAGTGGGTCCAGCTTCTTATCAATGATTTAGTTTCGTATTTAACAAAACATAACATATTCATCTTCAAAAGTGTCTTAAAAATTCAATTTTCTCTAGTAATATATCCTGTACCAATAATTTTTATGGAATAGTTAATTATTAGTATTGACAAGCTAAATCAAATTATTAACATGTGATTCATTTAAAATTTCAATCAGACAACAAGAAAACATAACAAAATTAAAGTTACATAATCTTATAAACTGATGATTATGTAACAGTGAACAGTTAATCTACATGCAATGTTATTGTTTTTGTATTACTATATATTTATACTATTATGTAATATCAACAATCTAACATAGACTTGACTTTGGCAGCTTTCAGCATTTTTACTATTTAGCTGATTATCTATCAATCTTATTTATCTATTTAATATATATCTATCTATCAATTTATCTATTTATCTGTCCATCAATATATCTATCTATCTATCTGTCTATCTATTTATATCTCTATTTATCAATATATTTATCTATTTATCTACCGTATTTTCTCTATTAAAAGCACACCCCTAATAAAAGCCCACCCCCTCCACAAGGAACTAATTTTCATCAAAATAGGACTTTATCCTAAGTCTTTTATGCAAAAAATTATTAATTGACCATATCATCAGTACTTCTGACCACTGGGCATTAAATAGAGAAAATACGGTAATATATTTTTTGTCTAGTTTATCTTGCTATTCTACATTTTTCTCTGTCTTTCCATGTATCTGTCTTTCCATTTATCTGTCTTTCTAATTTTCTGAAACAGTTACATAACTGCCTTTCAAACATTGAATATGAAATAAACATGAAAGTTATGGTAACACTATAAGTCCTACAAAAACTTTTTAAAGTGCTGCGCGAATTTCATGGCAGTGCCATTTAAATATTATCCATGAAAGCTATGTGTAAAGATTTTGTTTCTGAAATTATCTTGCATGGTATTAAATATTTTAATAAATTTGTATTTCATACCATTTCTTGCAAACTCATGTCCCACAGCAGGCAGCTTTGAGGGGGGCACTCTCTTTCAATTCAGTCAGAAATGTTTTCCAGCCTTTTGGATGGCAATTGTCCACTATTCAGCAGTTCCAAACGTTTTGTCCATTTTAATTCAGTGTAGTACCAAAAAGTTGAATATGGCTGCAAGATAGCCTGCATACATGACATAAAGTGTCAGCTTTGAGGGGGGCACTCTCATGTCAATTCAGTGAGATATTTTTTCCAGCCTTTTGGGTGGCAATTTTACACTATTCAGCAGTTGTATTGCATGCAATCACTTACCATCCTGAGCATTTGCGTAATAAATATCCCCTTTACTCCCTGACTGTTGCTGGAAAGTCCATTGCACACTGGTTTGGTCTCCCATTTCCGTGTAGTAGGCCAGCCGGAGGGTTCCACCAGATTCAATAACCTTATTAGTCAGGTCAGAATTGTCCGTAACTAAAATGGTTATTCCAGATTTGGTTACTATCAAGCAATTTCTCAAAATATACCATTTAAGTATTGGTCAAGGCCTGATGTATATACCAAGTTGACTGTGCCGTATATGAGTCAGAAGATGACATAATTTTTAAAGTAAACATCTCTTGCTTAAAGCAAACAGAAAAAAGTGACACACTACACAGGCAGCTGACCAGATAAAAATTTTGCAAAGTTATTTGTTATTTGATCAGTGTCTACATGAAATCACCTGTAAATTGTTAATATGGTCCGTGAAAAATTCCTTAATTAATGGTGAAATCACTTACCAAACACATCAACAATGAATATTCCATAAACTGTGCTGTAACGATAACAGGTGTAGGTCATGGCATCTTCCAGTTCAATCTTTTTGATAGTTAGGTAGTGATATCTGGAATAGGTGGTGTTTGTCTCATATCTGTCTGGGTAGGTGACAACTCCTTGATTATTCTGGTGAAGAAAAAGAAGACTAAATTGAATAAAACACTGGAGGCAAAACAAAAGAAAGTATTATCTGTTCAACTCTGAAGAAGATGGGATTAAATTCATGCTTATCCCTTGTCATTTATTGCTATGTTAACATTGTAATATTTACTGCCAGAAAACAGGAGGAATTTGAAAAGGTGGGTGACTTTGAGCAGCGTAGGTGACTTAGGACAGTTTTCCAAAAAAGATTGATCCTCTGTAAATGCATAATTAAAGGAGATATGTGAAATACTTGACTTCTAGTTATATTCTTGGAGGGTATGCTTTCATTATGCAGAAAGTCACAATTACTCGATTTTGTTGTGATTTTGATCAAATAATCTGACCTTACCTATTTTCAAAGCTATGCATGGACAATAAAAATATCGAGGAATCAATCCAGAAAATGGCCAGTAGGTGGCTGTTGAGTCCTCGAGTTAAATGCTGTTAGCACGTTTAACCAAAAACTTGAGAAAATTTTTGAAAATGATTATAACTGACTTATACAGCAGGACATTCCAGTAGTCTCTCTCTTCTGTCTGCCTTGCAAACATCTTATTATAACTACACTTTTGTTTTTATTTTATCTCAGACATCAATATACTAAATAATGTGTATCATTAATATTATTAGGCCTAGTTGTGAAGGTGTGATGTTATTTTTTGAGGAATCAGTGCTACCAACATCATAATAGTAGTTTCTAAGCAAAGTTATTTTAATAGTAGCTTCTAAACAAAGTCATTTGCTTAGTTCTTTGCATTGGTAGTAGGGGTAGCCTAGGATGGAGTAGCATTTATGGCTCACTGTGTCTCACTTCTGGCTTATCGGGGCTCACTTTGGCTCAGACCTGGCGGTTATGTCTCAGTCTGTCTCTAGCTGAGCGTGTTCAGAAATTTGTACTATATATTAACCTGCATCTTTTTCTCAAATGTCTGGCCAATCATTCTCTTCTGGTCCTCTTTCAAAACAAAATTGTAAAATTCTTCCTGTCCTATATAAAAAAGTAGTAAATTTATTCTTGTCCTCTATTAAAAAAGAAATTGTTATCACCTCGTAAGTGTATAGGACGTCTATGCAGCATTGGTAATATAGATTTCGCCATAATTGTAATATGAATCACATCGGAATGATGCTCTTTCTCCAACTGCGAAATCCAGGTAGGTTGTTTGTCCGTAGCTAATATCTGAAAAAAAAAGTCAAAATTGCTGGTCATTAGAACTGCATTCTGAAAAAAAAAACTTCTTAAAAAAATCCTCTTTGGTTTTCTGAGCTTGCCCTTCTTAGCATACTGATTTGGGATGATGATAAAACTTAATGAGAATTTGGTTCAGAAGGCTAGGACTTTTCAGGTGATGAACAACATGGTTTTTTACCTGAACTTCAAAGAGACCAATGTTGGATATAATGGAGATACCTGCAGCTGTATTGTAATTCATGAATGCTGTAAGTTTTTTGCATAGACCTAAATTCTCTACAAAACCTAACATTGTTGTTTCAAAAAACAATTTTGTATTTGGATTTCTTTATTTTAGAGAAATTCTGAATGTAATTGTTTCTTTCGAGCAAGAATGATGATGCTCATTCCACAGTCTCTGATGCAAAAAGATTCTCATATTACATAGAGCTTTTTAAAACGCCAAATTTCAACCAACATCCCATTTGGATATTTGGATACACTGCTTTGTGTGTGGGATTTCACATATGGTTACTTGGAGATTTATTTTTGAAAACAGCCCCCAGAGGACCTGTCATGAGGATGCTCAGAGGCTCTGTGACAGAGGAAACCCCTGGTGTCTGATTTGGAAATTATTGGAGTGTTACATAGTACTTTTCCAACTGCTCATTCAACCATATTGGGAGAGGCGATAAAGTATCACAAAGATGCCAACATGCTGTAAACAAACTTTTTGAAACGTACAGTGCACTTTAAGAAAATTGGCGTTAAACCTAACCACTCCTTTTCAACATCTATTTTGATGAATTGATCGATAAATTGAGAAATAGCAGAATTGATTGTAAGATTGGTACATACTATGCCGGTGCTGTTTTCGACATCCTAGCAGTTACAAGAAATGTAAAGAATTGCTTTTAAATGGCAATGGTTTAGAATGGGTTGACAAAGTCTCTCATATAGATAATATTTTAAAGTGTACTTTAACTGATACTGATGGCATCATATCAGAAGTAGGTCATTATATTAATATGTAAATGGCTCAGCCATGGAATTCGCGCAGCACTTGAAAGATTTTGTTTTCACATTTACTTCATATTCAATGTATGAAAAGCAGTTGAGTCACCAAAAAAATTTAAAGACAGATATAAATTTAAGAAAGACAGAGAGAAATTTAGACTATAAAAAGATAAAATAGATTAAAAAAACAATAGATAGATAAATAGATAGATAAATATTAAATTGATATATGGGATTATTGATAAATAGGATTGATAGATAATCAGCTAAATAGCAAAAAGGCAGGCAAGACTGAAAGCTGCAAAATTTAAGTCTATGTTAGATTGTTGATATTACATAATGGCAATAAAAAGCATTAAAATGATTTGCATGTAGATTAATTGCTCTCTGTTACATAATCGTTAGTTTGAATATGTTATGTTTTGCTTAATTCGAAACTAAATCATTGATAAGAAGCTGGACCCACTTGACTAGACCCCGGAGTCAGTCAAGTCATGCTGAGATGACTGACTTGATGTTCAGTGACTTGACTTGACTGACTTAGTTGACTTAGTCATCATCTCTGACTTGACTTGACTTAGTATGAAGTTGGCTGACTTAGTCGACTTAGGCAACTAAATGAATAAGAAAACATTGTAAAACCCGAAAATAACTTTTTGATGATACTCATTTGCATGTGTGACCAATTTTGATGATTTTAACATCATTGGAATCGTCTCTTCAAGACGAATCTGACGATATCAAATATAATGGGGTACAAAGTTGGCGGCGGCTGGCTTGAATCACAACTGACGACTTGGATTATCATTGACTTGACTCGACTGAAAACAGCAGTGACTGGTGACGGCGGTTTTCATCGACGGCTCTGGGGTCTACACTTGACCTAGTTTCCTGCTGTGGACTGTTGATGTTGAGACCATCACTGCACAGATTTTTTAGTCCTCTCTTGTGCTCAATTCGCTTCGCGAATAATATATTGGCAGTGTCAATAAAACATTTATCTGATACTGATGGCATCAGATCAGAAGTAGGTCATTATATTAATATATTGGCAGTGTCAATAACATGCCAGAAAATTATATTTGAAAATAATTATTTAAAAGAGATGTTGCCCAAGTGTTTATGGTTGTACACTATGGAATTTAGATTGCCAAAATGTTAATGAATTATTTGTTGCCTGGAACAAAGCAATTAGAAAGATTTGGCTTCTAAATTATAGTGCGCACACTAGTGTATTCGGTCCCATTAGTGGACTACCCCATATCTGATCAATTAGTTTGCAGATTTGCTAGATTTTGTGAATGCCTTGAAGTCACGTGAAAAATAATATGAAATCTTTATATTTTAATTACAACACTCAAGTACATACTAATGGTGCCAGACAGTGTTTGAATATATTTTTAACCTGATGTTAACAAACTTGTGTCAATGATAATGTCATAATCATAATGGACCTGCTCAGCATTAGAGATGGGTTTAAAATCTTAGGTTTTAGCAATCAAGAGTTTCTTGATCTCATTGTTTTCAATTAATAAATGCTGATATTTTAATTGTTCTTACTCATGTTTATGCAATGTGTTTTCTGTATAATATATGCACTGTTTTAACAGTGAATATATATAAGCCATGGGGTCAGTCAGTGTTTGCTTAACTCATTTAGTAAATGGGAAAACAATCCATACAAAGCTCATCTTAAAAATTTAAGAGACGCCACTAAATTACAGGTGATTTGATGTTTGTAGATACCAGTGGTAGAAAATACATCATTTTTGCTGCAACTTTTCATTGTTCGAGAGGAGGTAGAGCACCACTCTCGCCTTGACGAGTGATATAGCATTATACATGGGTGACCATGGCAATCCAATCCACTGATCTTCTGAATGGAACTGACTCTGGCTGTTTCAAGTGAGAGTCTTTGTTTGTATGCACACTTTTTTAATACACACATTATCAAATTCCAATACCATGCAGCTGATTTGGCTCAAATGATCCACATAATGATTATTTATACAGAAACAAACAAATATGTGCATGAGACATTTTCTCAGAGGAGGGCTCAGCTCAGACCACCTGACAATGGGCTACCACTCGCTGGGTCCCTGGTTTGATTCCCTCTATGATTTTCATACGAATGTTGGCCATATCACTGGATCAACCGCCTGTCCTATGGGACCATTCATATTATTTTATGACGGGGGAGTTGGGAGTTTTCTTGGAATTTTTTGTCAAAAGTGATGTCCCCCTTTGGTTCCAGAATATCTGTGGTACCTCCCTTTTCTTTTGTTAAAATTTCATGCCCCTTTAAGCATGTTGAGGAAATATAAGTACCGCCTTGAAACATGTGTGAAGAATTGGTCCCCCATCGGGAAAAATTCCCATTACCCCAAGTCATAAGAAACATGTGGAAAACATTGGTTCCCACTCAAGTGAAACCGTAAAAACTACCACCCTCCCCACTCAACCCAGTCATAAATTAAGGTGTGCTGCTAAATTTATAATTTAGTGTTCACAGATTGATTTAATATCAATTGAAGCAGTCAACAGTTACACAGGAGTGTGAAATAAAACAGTTTATCAGGAAATGTTGGAGTGCATGTGGATTGCGGTTTGACATGTGTGAACAACTGCCACAATACCAAGTTGGTCTTTGAAATTCAATTGGTCAAAATTATGACATCATTTTTCCAGCCAACATCACTTTCTTCAAGCAAACTGAAAAAAGTGATGAGGTATATGCAGTATGACCAATCACCTAGCAGTATTTTGTGATATCAGACCACAAATTTAGCATATTTTTAAATATTTGATCCGAGTCCACAAATATGAAATCATCTGTAAGATTTTCGAAATACAGAAATAAACTTGCACATCTGCTTCGAATAAGTGAGAAACGTTGTTATGCAAATTGTCTCAAAAAACATGAGCATGATTTGAGAAAATCATGGAATTTATCACTGCAGATTCACTTAGTATTTGTTTCTGTGGCCAGTTGTTTCACTCTCTACATAGTATTTTTAGCTTGTCTGATTGGTCAATGAGTAATAAAACTTCCCCAAATCTATATGTCGAATGTAGGAAGCTGTGAAAAATTTAGTAATTCCGCCTCATTGAGCAGCTGACTTTGGTTAGAAGGTATAGACTAACACTTAAGGCTACTACAAAACACATCCACTAGACTTGATACACGTTTTTTTTTATGATGTTCAAATCAGTTTTATGCTACGTAATTCAGTGCCTCAGCCAATCATATGAATTGCATTTGCTACGATTTACAATCATTTTGCAGAAACTCATACTTATTGAAATTGTAGCAATGAAATATTAGATCGTAGCAGAATAACTGATGCCTAACCTGATGTTTTCAAATCTGATCATTGTAATACAAATGGACATAAAAAATTGCTAATTACCTTAATACATATTTTGCTTCAGTAGGTATGTTTATTTCTTTATCAAGCCCCAGAGATGGGGAAAATATATCACAGTCAATATATATGGCAATAATGAGGTAAAACACAATAATAAAAGATAGTATGAAAGGTAGAATATAGTAGAAAATAAAATGCCTGGATCAGTCAGTTTAAAAGCACATATTCTGGTGCTCAGGGTTTAACATAGCTGTCATGCAGTTCCAAGTGCCTGATTGAATCTGATACACCATCATTTTGAAATTTAAATTGAACTTTTCATATTAATACACCCTATTGGATTATGATCATGATAAATAAGTTTATCTAACCACGTGTGACTAGTAATTTCACCATTTAGCCAATAATGTGATAAAAATCCAGTCTTTAATTGTTGTAGAGGTGAATTTACACTGAGAGCTCTATTATAAAAGCTATATGTGTTCTTACTGATGACATCTACATCTGAAGGTATTCCAAGACCATTTACAATTGTGATTGTGGTGTCTTTTACTCAAACCCATAATATTTTTACCTTCAGCAAACGAAGTTCGCAGAAGGTATTGTTATCACTTGGGTAAAATGTTGTCCGTCCGCTGGGTGGGCAGGCGGATTGGTGGGCAGGCAGTTGGCGGATATTCGTTTGCGGGCCAGCACTCGGCCGCTATTGAATGTACATGGATGAAATTAGGTAGACATATAGCCTCTATGGTCTAGTTGTGCCTTTTGCTGGTCTGATGGATAGATATCCCATACTTTTTCAAATAATTAAAAAATATATAAATTATTTTTTATTTGTTTCAGGGTCATGACTCAGTCACTATTGCATGTGCATGGATGAAATTTGGCACAGATGTGGCCTATATGGTCTAGTTGTGCCTTTTGATAGTCTCGTTGATAGATATACTATACTTTTTGAGAAAATGAGAAAAAATATCAAAATATATATTATTTGGTTTTTTTTCTAAGACTCTATCACTAATGCATGTACATGGATATAGTTTAGTGCGCATATGGCCGATATGGTCTAGTTGTGCCTTTGGAAAGGCGTAATGGAAAATCAGGGGTGCCGGAAGGGGCGATCAGATGAAAAAGGGCAAGTCATATTCGGGCCAATTTCACCTGACAATTTAATTTCTTTAAGATCAAAAGGGCACACCTTGCATCCCCCTTGGACTAGGGCACGAGGGGCAATTGCCCCCCTACCCCCCCCCCCCTGTTCTGGCACCCCTGTGGAAAATGTTATCTACTTTTTTGAAATATTGAAAAAAAATATTATTTTTTAGTTCTGGCTCAAGATTCAATCACTATTGCATGTACATGGTTAAGGTTCGCTACAAGTATGGCTTATATGGTCAACTTGCACTTTTTCATGGTCTGATTGATAGATATTCAATACTTTTCGTAATATTGTTTTAGGGAAATATAGTCGACAACCAAATTCTTGAAGTAAAATACTTTATTGTAGAATAAATCACTGTAGAAACCCTGTAAAACAGGAAAAGAACAAGGGAGTAAGTGACGTGTCATTAATAATGTACATTAAGTCACATGTTGCATAGCCAAATTATCTGAGACCTCAGAAAGTAATAATGAACAAAGTGTGTTATAAATATAGTTATATTAATATGATGAAGCTAAAGATTACTAAGTAACAACCATATAATTACCAAATAAATGTACAAAACCGAATAGTCATAAAGAAACCCAGAGTAACATTGCACATTAATGCAAAGTGCAAATACCAAACTCATAAACCATGAAATAATTATTCAAAGTCATTTACTACCAAAGTGTAATTAAATACCATAAGAAATAAGCAACAAGTTAAACACCTTACCCTGAAAGGGGTTTCTTGACAAGGAAGCAATGGGCATCAAGTTACAACTAACCAAGTCCCACAAGTCGAGGACTGCACACTACCCAAGTGGCAACCTTAAACCAATAGATAACTAACATAAGTAACTTGCTAAATAAGTGGCAAATAATTGACAAAGTAGTGAAAATGGTAAATAATAGCCATGAGCACTTGTATGCTATACAGGCTAAGATACAAATACTTATTATTTACTCAATACTAATTAATTAATTCTAACTGGGCAAAAATATGTATAGACTGAAATATAGTGATATTATGAGAATATGAAATAAATTGAACATACCTGATATACAAAAGTTGAATGGTCAAAGTACAGCACTAAGTTGCTTGATCAGCAGCTCAGATAGGAATGACATTGAAAAAGAGCTGCTGAACAGTTTTGTTGACTGTGAAGGGATTAAGTCCCTATTAGCAGATGCGGTAAACTGAGTACTGGAACGTGCTGTCATCTGGTGTTAATACCAGCAGCAAAGTCTCACAGAATGGGAATGGAGCAAGCCATGAAATATGCTGTCACATAGCCCCAGGTGAAAAGAAACAACTGTCCTCAGTTGGACATATACAGACAAAAATGGAAATGAGAGAAAAACACAAAATTCATAATACAACTAAGGTACGAGAAAAACTATGCCAAAATTAAACTCCTGAGCCTTCTATATCTACAAAATCAGAAAAAGCTATATACAAAAATACAATATCACAGAAATTATTTGACAAAATGAGACATAATAAAATCGCTGAACCGCCTAGGCATTTGACCCAAGTTGACCCGAGTTGACCTCCTGGGCAAAGATGAAGGTGAAGATGCTCTGCTCCCCTCAGATTCCAACTGCTGAGGTGCAGCTGCAAGTGTCCCTGAAGGGGTTGCAGGATCTGCAGGGGGAGCTGTAGGAAGAGCTACAGGAGGGGCTGCAGACGGAACTGCAGGAGGAACTGCAGCCAGAACTGCAGGAGGGTCAATACTTGGAATTGTCAAACGTCTTGCTGGAGAGGATGGATTTGAGGCTGGAGGGGAAGAAACTGGAGCTCTTGAAGATGGACTTGGGATTCCGTGGTCACCATGGTTGAACAAAGGAGATAGGAAAATTTCATCTTCAGATTCACTACTGGAATTGGATGACTCAGCTGATATTCTCTCTGCTGGAGATTTCCTTGTCCTAACTGGTTTCCTCACTTTCCCTGTTGGCTCCAGACTTGGAAGTTCATCTTGTTCATCTAGAAGAATGGGAAGCAGCAGATTTCTGTGAAGGGTGCGTTCTCTCCCCTCTCCAGACAGTGGCTTAACAGTATAAACTGCTACCTGCGGATTTGGCTGTGACAAAACAACATACACCTCATCCACCCACTTGTCTGCCAACTTCTCTCTTCCAGTCGCTGCAGTTTTCCTGACCAATACAGTGTCTCCAATTTGAAGTATGGCATTAGCAGACTTGGAATCGTACCATTCCTTTGCACTTGATGCTTTCTGTTCCATGCGCTTCTTAGCCAAACCGTTCACATACTCGACCTGCTTCTTCAGGTCTTCAGCAAATTTTGTCAGGCTTGACTTGTCCTTTGATGAAGGCATGATCTCTATATCCACTGGAAGCATTGGTTTTCGTCCGAACATTAGTTCATACAGGGCGAACCCCGTGGCATCATGTGGAGTACAATTGTAAGAATGGACCAGTGACGGAAGATGAGATTTCCACTTAGCCTTTTGATCATTAGCCAGGGTGCCCAGTAACTTCAACAATGATTGATTGAAACGTTTGCAGGCCCCATTACCCATTGGATGATATGGGGTTGTGCGTGACTTCGTCATCCCTGTCAGTCTACACAATTCTTTGATGATTTTGCTTTCAAAGCAGCGACCCTGGTCGCTGTGGATGCGCTGTGGGATACCATACACAGTGATGAAGTTATCATAGAGTGCCCGAGCAGTTGTCAGCGCCGACTCATTTTTGGTGGGTATGACCTTGGCGAACTTGGTGAAATGGTCCGTAATGACCAACAAGTGCTCATAACCAGCCGATGGTTCAACCAATAAGTAGTCTAAACATACCAATTCCAACGGCTGTGACGTAATGATGGGAGTCAATGGAGCTGTTGTTGTCCTGGATTTTCTGCAAATACATCTCCGACATTTACTCACCATTGTTTCCACATCGCGCAGCATAGATGGCCAATAACATCTTTCGCTGTGGAGGATTGAAGTTTTGTCCCTGCCAGGGTGTCCCATGTTGTGATGTAGACTCTCAAACATGGCTCTTCTGAATGCTTTCGGGACCACAAACTGCAGAACTTCACCTTTCTCTCCTTGAACAGTCCTGAACAAAACATCATCAACAATCTTCAGCCGGTGCCTTTGGTTGAGCAATTTCCTCACTTCAGGATCGGCCTCTCTCCATTCTTCCTTGGATAATCTGAAATCAGTCTTCACACAGTGCTTGACCTTGCCTATCACTTGATCTTCATCCTGACGTGAACCAGCATCACCATCAAACACACTACTAACAACTGTGCTACCCAAGATATCATCTTCAACTCCTGCGCCAAGGGGAAGAGTATGACAAAACCCAGACTCAACCTGAAGAGATCTACAAATAGCATGAGAAACCTCGCTATCTAAATCTAACAAATCCAACCGAGACAACGCATCAGCGTCAACATGACTCTTACCGGGTTTGTAATGGACTGAGAAATTGTACGAAGATAACTGCGCCAACCACCTGTGACCTGTAGCATCTAAACGAGCGGAACTGAGAACATAAGTTAATGGATTTGAATCTGAATATACATCACACATGTTCCCATACAAATAATCATGAAATTTTTCCACAATTGCCCATTTCAGGGCGAGAAATTCCCTTTTGTGAGCAGGGTAATTTCGCTCAGCTGCGTTCAGACCCCTACTGGCATAAGCAATTACACGCTTCCGGCCGTCCTGGACCTGATACAAAATTCCTCCTAGTCCTTTTCCAGAAGCATCTACATGTAATATAAACGGTTTAGTACAATCCGCATAAGCAAGAATTGGTGCCGAAGTCAATTTTGACTTCAACATCCTGAAAGACTCATCTGCCTAAGCAGACCAAACAATAGGACTTTTTCCATCTGAAGACTTCAACAAATCCTGCAAAGGGCGTGCAATCGAGCTAAATTTCTCCACGTACCTCCTATAGAATCCAGAAAAACCTAAGAATGAGGCAAGTTCTTTGGCATTTTCGGGAATTTTCCAATTGGCGACTTTGCTAATTTTCTCCGGATCTGTGCTGATGCCCTCCGCACTGACAATATGACCTAAATACTGACACTCGGACTTCAAAAACTCACATTTTGATGGTTTGAGCTTCAAACCACAGTCTCTCAACCTCTGAAACACATTCTCTAACCTAGTCAAATGCTCTTCAAACGTCGCAGCGTACACCAAGATATCATCGAGGAAAACGACACACTCCTTGAGATGCATTTTACCCAAACATTGCTGCATCAACCTCTGGAAGGTACTTGTCGCATTTACGGTGCCCATAGGCATCGAGTTCCACTCGAAAAATCCTAAGGGTCCTGCCGTAAACGCAGTCCTCTCCTTGTGTGGTCCATACATGGGGATCTGATAATAACCGGAACGCAAATCTAACCGACTAAAATACTTAGCACCAATCAACGAGTCCATTGTCTCTTCGAGACGAGGAAGAGGGAATAAATCCCGGATGCACTGCTGGTTCAACTTCCTGTAATCAATGCACAGGCGTAAATTTCCACATTTTTTACGAACTAGGACAAGAGGGAAACTCCACGGACTATGAGAAGGACGGATCTGACCAGCTGCTAACAATTCATCAAGATAAGCCCTAACCTCATCATACATGGCAGGCGGAATTCGCCTGTGACGTATCCTGATTGGCGTCTCATCTATGAGCTTAATTTTGTGTTCAACTAAGTCAGTCCTACCGTAATCAAGATCATGGACAGAGAAAACATCTTTCCACCTTTTCACCAGATTCCGGACAGCTTCGGCTTGTCTGGCATCCTCAGGCCAATGAAATTTTTCCAACCAACTATCATCTGTAACAGAATCGACATCGGACTTAACGGGAACAACATCAACCTTTTGCAGCTTACACAGCACAACTCCAGCTGGGATGTGCCTCTCGCGATCAGAAGTGTTGACTAACTCAACATACACCCTGCTGGTGCTACCAAGACCTCCGACCTTAACCAAACATTGTGAGACTAACACACCACCTGGCAAATGACTTTGAGGACTTTCCTCAGTTACCACACTGATTGGTGAACAATGTGCAGCGGCCCTAGAAATGCCACTCACAAAACTTTTGGACTTTGGGGGAAGTACTTCAACTTTTGTAGATTTGGCATGACCTACTACACCATAACAATCACCCATGGACATACATTTGGTTTAAACATATTTATTACCTTTGCTAACGAGCTGTAGGCTCAATTACAAGCTCAGGTGTTAGTAGTAAAACATGAAAACAAAACACACAGCTATCGGCTAAGGTCATCACCCACACAAGCATAAGCATAATAATTCACTAAATTGTTACACACATGCAATGGTGCGGCCATACCACAGCACCGTTAGCCGCTCTTGCTGCCTACAGTGCCATGGGTAGCCACACCACGCATTGAATGGTACCAGATCACGATAATTAGAGTCAAATGATTAGAATCTGCTTGAAGCGGTAATAAAACTAGCAGTGCACTTAATAATGCTAAGGGAGACATCCAGTTGCAGAGACTTGTCTCCAAATAGGAGTAAATTCACAGTTGGTTCCAAGGAAGTTAAATTGTTAATATCATTTATTAATTTTTGCCTTGGAGCAATATAAAGAGGGCACTCGAGCAGATAGTGGTGGGAGGTCTCAGAGTCATGTTGACAGCTACATCGCGGAGAGTCAATGCAACCTTTGTTAAACAAATGAGCACAGAGATCACCAAATTGTAACCTCAATTGACTGATAACAACTTCCTCTTTGCGCGACAGTTCGACAGGCAACAGTGATGGGCCATTCAGATTTTGCACGGAGGTGGCAATCTTCTTTAAGGAAGCAAGACTGCTGGATGCCCTTGTTTGGACCTGTAGGGAATTCCACAGTGATATGCTACTTGGAATAAAAGATTTACGATATATTTCTTTGCGCATAATTGGAAAATTCACCTGAAGGTGATATGGCCCTCTAGTGCTATAATTGTGAGCAGGTTTCAGGTTGTCTAAGATAGATGACAAGTAATGTGGGCAGTGATTGTAAAACATCTGGTACATTTTGAAAAGTTTCCGTCCCTGCCTTCTTGAGGATAAGGGAACCCAGCCTAACTCCCGATAAAGCCCATCATGAGAAGTATATCTTTTCGCACCAGTTGCAATTCTGGCTGCCTCAAGTTGCACCCCCTCAAGTTGGTCAGATTGTTCATTGGTGCAGCTATCAAAGAATATGTCACCATATTCAAGGATGGGCCTAATGAACGACAAATAACAACGTGCAAGAGACTTCCTAGAAGCACGGTACTTGAAACGTTTAAGAAGACCAAGGCGTTTGTTTGCTTTAGCCACGATACTAGAGATGTGCTTGCTCCAAGAAAGGTCACTTTGCAAAGTCAATCCCAGATGTGAATGAGAATGAACCTGCTTTAAGTGATAGTCACCAAATTTAACACAAGGGGTCACTTGGGTGTTAGTAGAACAGCTAAAGACCATGAACACTGTCTTCTCTGCATTGACTGTAACTAGCCAATTGTCTGCCCATAGCTTAATGTTATAGAGATCCCTGTTAATAACTTCAAGAGCTGATGGCTCAGTGGCAGAGCAAGGCTGGAAAAGGCAAGTGTCGTCAGCAAACAGATATGCATTACTTTGTACATCAGCTGTAATGTCATTTATAAATACTAAGAAAAGTAGAGGTCCCAGGACAGAGCCCTGTGGGACACCTGCTGGGATAGACAGCATAGTGGAGTGTGATCCATTCAGAATAACACACTGTTTGCGACCTGTTAAATAAGACCTTAACCATTTGTGCATATCGCCTGTGATGCCAGCATTTTCCAGTTTGTATAATAATCCCTTGTGCCACACCTTGTCAAAAGCTTTGGTCAGATCTAAAAAGACGGCAATAACATCATCACTCACATCTGCAGATTTGTACAGGTGCTCAAGTATGTATATTAGTTGGTTGACAGTGCTATCCTTTGGGATAAATCCTGACTGGCGAGCATTTAACAAATTATTATTTTTTAGGAAGGTAAATATGTGATTGAATACCAGACGTTCAAATACTTTGGCAACACAAGGAAGTAGCGAAATGGGCCTGTAGTTAGTGCATAGCATAGGGTCACCCTTTTTGAATAGTGGCAGAACATTCGCAAGTTTCCACATATCGGGAAAGACACCTGCATCAAGAGAAAAGTTAAATAGTTTGCATAGAGGTTCAGATAGTGGTAGAGCAGCTTCTCTCAGTATGAAATTCCCAATTCCATCGGGTCCAGTAGCCTTACTTGTGTCAAGATTTTTTAAAATTCCATACACCTCAAAGGGTTGAATGTGAAGAGCCTCAATACAAATGGATGGAATAACAGGTGAATCTAAAGATTCAGTGTTAGAATCATCAAGCGTAGCTTGTTGGACAAAATGTTTGTTAAACAGTTCAGACTTTTCCACATTGGATGTGATAATATTGTCATCATCTTTCAAAGGAGAATCATAATTTGAGCTACTGCCAGTGCAATTTTCCTTTGCATGGCGCCACCAGAGTTTGGCATTGTTGGTTTCTGAGAATTCATGCTCAATTTTCCTTTTGGATTTGCGGATTTCAGAGACCACCTCCCGGCGAACTGCCTGAAAGTTGGCATAGTCAGCAACCTGACCACTACGTCTGAATATATTTCGTAAGCGTTCTTTTTTACGCAAAAGTCTTCTGATATTTGAGTTCATAAAGGACTTGTCATTGGGTCGGATTACAACACTATAGTGTGGAATATGTTCCTCAGCAATTTGACGAAGCTTTTGCATCCAAGTCTCAGTCACTTGGTGTACATCTCTGCTTGTGTAGCAGCTGTCCCAATCAGCATTGAGTATGGCAAATCTTAGCAGCTCAAAGTTTCCTTTTTTAAAGTTCCAAACCTTTCTGGAATAACTATTACTTTTAGGATAGGACTTAACCAATGTAGTAAATATGACATTATGATCGCATCCCTCGAGTGGACAATAAGTCCCGCTATCCTTGACAAGATCAGGTTTGTTAATGAATATCAAATCAATACAAGAATTGGAAAAATCAGTAGTCCTAGTTGGCTCATGAATAATTTGAACAAAATTACAAGAAGTAAAAAATGAGTTCAAAGCCCTTCCATCAGAAGTAGTTCTGTCCCCATCCCAAAATTCTGAATGACGACTGTTCATGTCATCCATCACTATCGCAGTCAACCCTTCAACCTTCGCACTATCGAGGATGCCCCCCAGCTCCTCACAAAATGTTCCTATCTAATAATTAGGTGCACGGTAAACATTGCAAACAAGCAAGCGAACATCACTGATTCTCACTTCGATATAAACAATTTCTGAAATATTTGGTTCAAGATCAGGTCGACGTTTTGCAGGTAAACAATCAGAGACATAAACTAAACAACCTCCTGAGTGTCTAGTCCTATCTTTGCGAAAAGGTGGTAAAAAGCCAGAAATGCTGATATCTGAGTCGTTGACCCTATCATCAATCCAAGTTTCAGAGACACCAAAAACATCAAACCTGTGGCTGTTCAGAAAACATCTTAAAAGATCAATTTTTTTTACACTAGTTTCATAAACGGAAGACTGGGAAACACTCGTCAGTAAGCTCCTTATGTTGGTATGGCCTAATGTAAGATTATCAGTTATGCTATTAGGACCTGGATTTAAATTGATATCATTAGAGAGAAGCAAGACAGTGTAATGCACATAAAGTATGAAATAGAAGACATTTCCAAATAGGAGAAGCCCTCTGCAAAAGGATGTCTTAACTGCTTCATCTATGAAAATAACTAATATTTAAAGACGATTTGAACCCTATGATCACAGTACCTCTCGGTATATATCTATCATATGCAGGCGTGGAGGTGATAAAGTTTGCACAGAGCTGTGTGAAAGATATTAGTAAAACAGAATGGCAAATTAAAGGCAACAATGCGAACACTAGTTCACAAGACATCTGAATTTCACTGGAAATTACTAATGGATGCAAAAACTGTACAGTAAACAACAAATTGATATATTACATAACGTTATAACAAAGTTATACAGAACAAAATGCCATGGATTAATTCATGAAACTACAACAGATGGATTAGCTTTCAATCAATAAAACACTGAAACTGTCAATGACTTCAATTCAAAATCAGTCCTTTGTTAAACAGCTGGCACAGTGAAAAACGTAGATCAACATCTCATTGTGATAGCACAGCAAGTCTTTGGCAAATAAAGTTATTAATGGCAAAGATGATAGATCACAAATGGATTACATAAAATAAAGGCAGAGCAGTCGAGGTAATAGGACAAAATAGACACAGTTTATATGTATACACAAGGACAACAAGCGGATTAAATGCCGATCATTTCATAATGTTCAGTGCAGGTTCAATTTAATACAATAAGGTCAACAAGTGTCTATTTTAAGCTATCTCTGATTGTCATTAATAATTTCCCAAGTTTGTTTTTGCCAGGAAACTTGTTGGTGGAAATCAAATCACTGTCGTGTTTGGCACCGGCTCCCCAGAATTTATCATCAAGTCTGGCTTCCACAATAGTTTTCTCCTGAGTGTCCAAAAGAAAGTTACGAAGATGGGCATTTTGCTCAAATTTAGCTGTGCATGCCTCAGTCATCACATTTTCAAGTGCTCTTTTCCACTCCATGGAATTCGGGAGGCTCTTGGCAAGTGCCTTGCATTTATAGGGTGAAGTTTCTTTCAAAATTTGGTTCATTACCTCCTGGTTACGAGTTATTTCAGCTTTCTTGGCTGTAAAGTACTGCTCCATACATACATTTAATTGCTTTACACAAAGATTTGTCCAAGGAATCTTTCACTGTAATCAATGAATCATAAGCTACATTCAGTACATTGGTACCAACCACTACTGGAGTATTCATATCACATTTGGAATCGGCAACAACCAATGCAAGGACATCCATGGGAGTGCCTACATCAGGTGCCAAGTCCATGGTCACTTCAACATAGCCTAGATATGGTAAAACATTTCCACCTTCGGTGTGAACAGTTAAGCTGTTCAATGCTTTCAACTCACAACCAATTTTTTCAACTAATGACAATGCAATGGTGGTCACTTGTGACCCTGTATCAATCAATGCGGGTACAGTTTCATTTTCAACCTTGACATATGCAACATTAGGAATACCAACCAATTTGGGACCTTTCTTTACCTTGCAGCTCAGCTCTCGGTCCCCGGAGAAGGCTGCTGGCCATTTCCCTGCTTTTGTTCATTCTTCTTTTTCAAAATTTTACATTCACTCAATTCATGGCCTTTTTTCTTACAATACCTGCAAAATACAGATTTGCCGCCATTTGCAGCTTTACCACTTACATCATTGGTCTCTCTAGCTAACAATTGTTCCATCATTTTCTCTAACTTGCTCAAACGTGAATCAAACTTGTTTTCATCAACCAGTTGACTGCTCACTTTAACCTTGTTAGATACAAACTCATGTTCCAATAGTCTGGCGTCCTTGAGGAGTTCGTGGAAGGAGTTACCACTGTCAAATTTGTGTCGCAGAGCAGCTTTGACACGCTCGTCCTTGACTCCGCTCCAAAATTTTGTGCGAGCCATGTCTTCTGTACCTTGGATCGTCCCTTGCTCCTTGGCTTTCATGAGCAGACTTTCAATGCGGCAGCCCCAAGCTACTACCGACTCATTGTCTCTCTGCCTTGCAATGTAAAAGTCTTCGAGCAACATTTCACTAGGAAGCACATTTCCAAAAACAACATGAAATTTGTCTAACACATCTTTTGTTGAAATGTTTAAACCCAAGTTTAACAATACAGAAGCAGCGGTACTCTTCAGCGATCGCTGGATACTGAGCAAAATTACATTCTCTGAGTAACCCTCCTTAACCAGACAACTCACTTCATGATTCCATTGTTCATAAGAAATGTCACCTTTTGATGGTGGGTCGTCTCCTGAGAAGAAACCGATCTTAGGGGTGTACTCAGCAGAATGTTTACGATTCACTTGGCTGTTCTGCTCAGATGAAACATCAGGTTTACGATCAACCTGCTCATTAGGATTAGATTTGTCTTCTTTCTTAGTAACTGCAGTGCTGGTCACTAAAGACTGCATTCTTTCATCTATAATGTCAAAGAGTTTAGTCTTGTGTGCTTCATCCAAACCAGTAATAAGTATTTTAAACTCCTCATCTCTCTCCAAAAGTTCCCTTTCATTTACTACTTTAGGGTCTTTTTCAGCCATAATGTTCACTTTGAATGGCACACAGAATGTTGTAAAAACGATTAAAAGATGTGGGGTGCAGATTAAACTGTCTCAGAATGAAGAATAAACACTTTTTACAAAGTTAATTACAGTAAAGATTCAATGATTTGAATCAATGTCAATGAACAGAGGTGGCCTGTGACAGCAGTCTAAGCGACGATATGAAATTTAATAATTTCAGGAAGTGTTGGCCAACAAAGTCACTTTATTTGAATGCAGTGAAATGTCCTTATATTCAGTGCAATCTGGGCTGCAGCCTTTTAAGGTCACTAAGTTCACACAGTTCATAAATGTGGGAGGATTACTTAATCTCACCAAATTCTGTAAACCAGGAGTCGTGAGTTCGATCCTCACTGGGGGCTCCATTGTTTTAGGGAAATATAGTCGACAACCAAATTCTTGAAGTAAAATACTTTATAGTAGAATAAATCACTGTAGAAACCCTGTAAAACAGGAAAAGAACAAGGGAGTAAGTGACGTGTCATTAATAATGTACATTAAGTCACATGTGGCATAGCCAAATTATCTGAGACCTCAGAAAGTAATAATGAACAAAGTGTGTTATAAATATAGTTATATTAATATGATGAAGCTAAAGATTACTAAGTAACAACCATATAATTACCAAATAAATGTACAAAACCGAATAGTCATAAAGAAACCCAGAGTAACATTGCACATTAATGCAAAGTGCAAATACCAAACTCATAAACCATGAAATAATTATTCAAAGTCATTTACTACCAAAGTGTAATTAAATACCATAAGAAATAAGCAACAAGTTAAACACCTTACCCTGAAAGGGGTTTCTTGACAAGGAAGCAATGGGCAGCAAGTTACAACTAACCAAGTCCCACAAGTCGAGGACTGCACACTACCCAAGTGGCAACCTTAAACCAATAGATAACTAACATAAGTAACTTGCTAAATAAGTGGCAAATAATTGACAAAGTAGTGAAAATGGTAAATAATAGCCATGAGCACTTGTATGCTATACAGGCTAAGATACAAATACTTATTATTTACTCAATACTAATTAATTAATTCTAACTGGGCAAAAATATGTATAGACTGAAATATAGTGATATTATGAGAATATGAAATAAATTGAACATACCTGATATACAAAAGTTGAATGGTCAAAGTACAGCACTAAGTTGCTTGATCAGCAGCTCAGATAGGAATGACATAGAAAAAGAGCTGCTGAACAGTTTTGTTGACTGTGAAGGGATTAAGTCCCTATTAGCAGATGTGGTAAACTGAGTACTGGAACGTGCTGTCATCTGGTGTTAATACCAGCAGCAAAGTCTCACAGAATGGGAATGGAGCAAGCCATGAAATATGCTGTCACAGTAATGAGAAAAAATATTTAAAATACTTTTTTTCATTTAGGAGCCAAAACTTGCTCACTGTTGCATATACAGCAATGAAAATTTCCACACATATTGATCACCTATGCAATGTAGTAGTGGTTTTGATGTGTATTCAACACTTTGAATGATTAGAAAAACCTGAGAAAAATAAAACATTATTTTTTTTTGGTTTCCAACCAACAGCTCATAATCTGTACTTTGTACATGCCTGAGACTATATCATAATATGCGCAGATTAGTCTAATAAGGCCTTTCCCAGTTTTTACAAACCATTGCAAGCAGATCGGCGGATAGCAAGGCAGCAGGTAAATAGAGATAATTGAAGGCCATGACTTGACCACTATTGCATACCTATATGCAATTTGGTAAACACACCAATTTTATGGTTTAATTGTACTCATCTAAAGGTTTTATTCACTGAGGGTTTGCCGCTACGCAGCCTATGTTTCATTATGCATAGTTGCGCTACTTATGAACTGCTGTTATGTCATTAACTGAATTCATGTGTCAATTTTTAAGTAAAACTACGTAAACAGTTTGCTTTCCTTTTGCTTTGCCAATGTGTTTATCCAAAATAGAAACTTTCCTTCACTAGAAACTAGAAACTATGAAAAAAAATTAACCTTTTCCAAGAATAAAGTATAGTGGACCATCAGCCTGGAATTTACTTGCTGAGGGACATTAAAAGTTGTAATACTCTTCTAAATTTTAAGAAGAATGTTAAGAACCATTTTCTTTAGTCGTAGGAACATCTAAATTTCTATTGTTGATTGTTTAATCAGTATTTATTTGCATAAAATATTTGTACCCTATCTTGCTTTACTGACTTTTTTTTCAAAAATAAATGAAATGAGAGTGTATTTCTATGGTAATAGGTGTGCTGCTACCTGTGTTATTGTTTTATTATGCTAACAAGCCTCTTGAGGTTTTATGCCTATTGTAAGATATATGGCTGGTTGCAGCCAATTTAATGATTAATAAAAAAAACCAGAAACTTTGGCATAGTCACAGTTATAGGATCCATATATCCGGAGGGATATTGGCAAAGCATAGTTGATACTTTGGCGGGGAGTAGCAATTCTGGCATTTCTTACCCAAAAAAGCATACCTGAGAAGCTGATTGGACAGTTAGTTCTGTGGTGGAAACAGCTGTGCAATTTTGGCTGCCGGAAGTTGCCCTGTTATTGTTGATGAATGATGAAGCAAGATAAAACAGTGCATAATGTATAATATCAGTAATCAATTGAATATGTTGAATGAATTAAACAATCACTTTTCATTCACAATCAATCACACACATATGTATCATAGGTCATGTCTACTTATTAGTTTACAATGTATACTTAAATTTGTATACATTATACACAACAAAGGAAATGCTCTGTGTGTTCATGAGTAAGGTAAGCCATTGAATATCCACCACTTCACCTCATCCCATGGGTTAAATGATATGTCACTGAGATAAATACATTAATAAGCTAATTTAATAGCTGAAAGACCTGTTTTGTACAGTACCTCTATTGCAAAAAAAATTGAATAAACCAATCAGAGTAACCAATAACGCGTTTTCAGTCATTGGACCACCATAACTGCCGCTAGTACATGTTTGACAGCACAAATATCATCACAGCACCTTCCTCCCCATATCTGGATGTGACTTTGAAAAAGGAAAAAGAATGAGCATACCTGCAAAGAGTAGCAGGGCACAACCCCATAGAAGCAGCATTCTGTCAGTTTGAAAACCAAATACAGAAATCAACATTTAACAATGATCACTTGCATCAAGTTTGTAGTATACAAAGCAGTTTGCCTTCCTCCTGTTTATATATATTTTATTTATTGCAGTTATCTGATGAAAGATCTGAAAGACCAGCACTTTTGCACTCAAATTATATTAATCTTACCTCTGACTCAGAAATATCCCTACTTGAATGTCATTGTGACATTTTGAAAATCAAGTGTTACACTTATGTTATGTGGTAATACGCTAATTATAAGCACTAAAAATTGAACATAAGTATGTCTTGCCTCCTTTAGAGCTACTTCGTCCACCTTCAGTTAAAAAAAGCAGATATTGAATCATGTGCTTATGATTTTCAAGTAAAAGTGCAGATCATTTCAGGAATACAAGTGCATACTTCAGCTTCAATGAAATTATTAAGTGTCCTAATTGTGTTGTGTTTTTAACCTGGTGATTACAAAACTCTACTATGCAGTGGACAAATGTGTCCCATCTGTGCCTGGTATTAGCAAATACATTTATCGTAAAAGTACTTCAGCTGCTGCAAGTGTATGTGCAACTTTGACTGCTGGCATAAATGAAAACTATTGTCCACAAGGAGTTGACTCCAGTCCATCATGCTTTGCTTTTCTTCAAGAAGAAAAACAGACCTAACGTTTTCTTCTCGGGCTAATCTGGACTTCAAAGAAAAACGTTTTAAATTATTGTGCAAATTATCTATTAGAGGCATTACTTCTGATTAAAAAGTGCTCAAGAGAGCACCATTTATATAGAAAATCAAAGATATTTCAATAGGTCTGAGTAAACACATTGTTCCACAGATTACCCAATTGTATCTATTAGCTCCAAAAAAATTAATTAATGCATATTGTTCGGACTTGGTTTTGAGGGATCGGAGGCAGAAAAAGTCATGTTTTCACTTTATGAAATTCAAATATGACAGTCTAATACATGTTTATAGTTGAAGACAGCCAGAGGTCACCTTGAGATATAATACACTAACATGTAGAAACAACTAAGTCACTACGTTACAAAACATTGCCCCATTAACTGCAGCAGACAAATTCTGCCATTGCAATTGTACCAAGAGCATATTATTCTGTTTTCTAATGGTTCAATTTATGTTGCGTGACTCGCAACTCTGGAGCTGTCTTTTGCTCATTTCCCAAAATGGATCGTAACACACATATTATTTCGAGTTATGTAAATAATATAACAGACTGGGTGGAAAGAATAAAAGTCAAAATTGTGCAACCAGTATGTTAATTTGGGGATGGCGGCATTCGCAATTCTGTCATGCCCCCCCTCAGCCAAAATTAACGAGAGAGATTGCAGAATAATCCCCTGACACACCATAAATTTCTGGATATAGCATCACCTTCTTGGTAAGCAAGGATTGTTTAAGGGTTGGATGGAGTAATACTTGATGTTACTACTTTTGAGTATGTGTTACTACAGGGAAACAAGTAGTGCAACAAAATGATAATGTATTTGGGTTCCAGTAGCTTAGCCACATCACAAATTGTTTTGCTTCGATACATGGAGACAGAGCCTCAGCATGTCAACCAATCCCTGAGAATGTAGCAACACACAAATTAATTGATCATGTGCTTTGCTCCTCCTGACTTTTTTACAATGTTTATAATATACTGACAGAAAGTATAATGCAATTTTCTTCAGTCATCTCACCAGGGGCAGACTGGCGCCATTTCGGGCCATGGCAAAATAAATCAATGGGCCCCTATGTCCCGAAATTGCTATAGATTAAATAATTTGGTAGAATCTTACTTGGGTAGGGGACCCCACATGGGACAGACTTGTCTATTCAGTTAAGTTGATTGTGTACCAATCATAGACCAGATGTCAAGTTTTGCTTCATGGCTTTTTTTATTAATTTAATTCTTTTGACACCTTGCAGGGACCCCCTGAGTGGGTGAGCCTGTGGCAGTTGCCACTCTGCAATATAGGCCAGTCCGCCCCTGCATCTCTTCATTCAACAAAACTACAAAAAAGGGAAAGGGACACTGTTGAAAGATAGGGAGAGAGGGAGAGAAAAGCTAGACCATCTATATAGATGGATGGATAGATACAGAGATAAAGAGCTAGACATAGAGACAGACATTGAGAGATAAGTAATTGGTATATAATCGGTAGATAGACGGATAGATAGAGTCAATGGATGTAGCAAGATCGAAAAAGAGATAGAGAAAGATAAAGAGATATTAAATAGATGGATTGAGAAAGATGTATGGATGGATGATTGGGGTTTTACGCCCTGTATTTATGTACTTGGTAGACCAATTAGGAGAGGAGGAGGACATGGCAATGAGGGGAAGGATGACTGAAACTGCCATCTAATATATGCCCAGGTGACCCAGCAAGAGCTGAATGCAAACCCTGGACCTGATTGGCAGCCCAGCACACTACCACTGAGCTAACCCTCCAATCTCAAATGGTAGAGAGATAATGAATTCATTCTCATGTATGTATTAGGGCTATCACAATTACAGAATTTAGAAATGAATTAATCTAGTGCCTATATGATTGAATCATAATCGCTTAATCTAAGTTTTCCTGCCAGTCCATAGAATAGTTCTATTCTGTTTTTCAGGACTGTCTTGTAGAAGCGCTGAGAGACTGTGATCATGCCTGTAAAGGATGGCACTGCGAGTGCCGCTTTTCGAAATGGTTGTTCTTGTCAGGTTTGACAATTTTGCAAGGTGAAAATGCGGATTTATGTGCTAATGTCAACCTTTGGTGAGTGTTTCAATGGCCATATCTTTAACTCTGATTGCTGACTGCTATTATGTCTATCACACAGTCACTTGAATGATTAAAAATTGCAATTTTTTCCATGCTAATTACGACTTAATAGACATTTGGATGTTGATACAAGGCAATCGGCCACTGGAACCAGGGGCGGACTGGCCTATGTGGCAAAGTGGCAGCTGCCACGGGCCCATCCACTCAGGGGGGCCCATGCAAGATGCTAAAAATGAAAATTTCAAGAAAAAGTGGTTGACCCATGGCAGCCATTTTCCAAGATGGTGGCTAATTCTCTCATTTTCCTGCTTTCTCTTTAGCGCCTGTAGTTTGACCGTGTGAAAACAGTACTCATTTTTCCTTCTACAGTTCTGATAAACGTAATCACTTGATTTCCGGGTTGAACAGAGAAATTTCAGGGCAGTCAGGGTCCATTTTGTTGTAATTTTTGTACAATTGGTGCATTTTCGGGATACCCCACAGTTTCGTGGAATCACAATCAATATTTAAACAGACTACAATCTATATATTTGAATTCCTTATAAGAAGCTTTCAAATGAATGGTAGCATCAATAGTTTCCGTGAAGTCTTTGTCAAATGAACTTAAGAACCAAAATCTGCAAAAAGCATTTTATTTTCATTTTTTCACACAAACTTGACGTAACCCATAGATGCGGATACTCATTTCTTGCAAGGAATTCAAATATGGAATTAATTTTGAGATATATTAAGAATTGGCAAAAATATTCGAAACCCAGAAATTCAGTGTTTCTACCAAATGGATGCCCACAAGATTGAAATAATTCAGGCTACCAAAAAATGTTATAATAAATTTCTGAATACCAAGCGAAGGAATATCAAACACTATTTGCATGTATTCTATTTGTAGGAACTACACTAAAAGCAGCAAAATGGAAGAATTGACCACCATTTTGAAAAATGGCTGCCAGTAGCAACCTAAGCTTAATCTGGCTCCCTATTCAGAGGTGTACTTGGGTAAACCATAACATGAAATTTGTAAGGACTTGTGCTGAAGATCTTTCATTCTCTCTGATACAGTGCGCACTGTTGCGACAAGCCATCACCTTCCAGAACTTTTCTCGCAGTGAAATACGATCAAGCTGTATGCTGCATAGATTAATTGAGGATTTTCTAAAAAGAATTTCAGGTAAACAAAACCGTGCTCCAGAGCGCATGGTTCCAGAAGGTTCAGATGACCAATACACACTAATGGCCCTCAAGGGAAAAACAGTGACGTTGAAGTGTTTCTTCCGAGGGTTGTGAGTAAAAGTTGATTAATTTTTCAAAAATATTTTCTACCCAATTGGCTATCCATATTTAAAATAATCGCCATTTTCTATTACTCGGAATGTCAACTGCAAAATGTTTAATGTTAACTCAACACCTAGGCAAATTGTAATTGCAAAATTCTTCAATAATGCAAGCCCATAGATGTCCTACCTTATTTGCAAATACAGATCTTTCAACTATGAAGATCACTTTCTTAATTGTTTAAATCAGCAGAATAACGTAACTTATAATAGTTAGTTACATACTTCCCAAACAATTATTGTTGTTTTTTTTTTTATAATTATGAGATCACAAGGCTCGTTACAAGTTTATTGCAATCTTTCATCTCATTAAATTATTTTGGTCCCCATAACCCCACTTATTACAGTCGTCACATTGGCAAGAAGCCAGGGAATCTGCCCAGTTTGTAAATAAGGACGTAGACAAGTCAAAACAGCTGAAGAAAGGAAACTGGCATTTTTTATTTTAGCATGATAACCAATGTGTACTCTCCAAGTTACCCAATTAAGGAATTGTTTGTTCACAATTTGTTAGTTCTAATATATATATACAGCAAACAATAAACTTTGCCATATAGCCATTATGAGTCAATCAGTTAAGTTTTATGTGAGATTAGGCAGTCTCAGTAAATATTAGTACATTTTTTACTAGAATCGCCAAATCTTCTATTGCTAAATACTTTACTTGTAATTTCACACCAGGAGCCCAATTTCACCAATACAATTTAAACCTTATATAGAGTATCATATCGTATCTTAATCAATCTTTAAACTATTTAGTGGAAATGGGTCCTGAAGTTTGAAGTGTCTGTATTGCAATTTCATTCAATGTTTTGTTTCTGATATTCTTTCCATTTATAGGCATAGTTATTTGAATATTCTTGAAAATGCCAGTTCTAAGCTGCATGGGGGCATTTCATACAACATATTTTTCACATTTCAGACCAACTTCTGCAGTAACCTGGACACCCAGACCTGGCGGTCCACCCCATCTTGAATTGACTGCACCCAACTTGTCCCAAGAATCGGGCACGGAATGCGTGATTAGTTCTTTGGAGTATGGGGACGAAGGGATCTACCCATGCACTGGAACCAACGCTGAAGGATCAGCCTCAGCAAGCATTAATTTGATTGTACAGTGTAAGTTGATATTTTTGTATAGTGTAAGTGATATTACAGTCCTTGTCATACTTACGTGGAATCTCAAGTTATTTTCTATGCTGTTGAACTGTGATGTCAGAGATGACACTATCCTAGCATTGCAAAAAATTTGAATTAACTTCAAGCTGTGATGTCATTTTAAACTAGGTCAGATTCCCCAGCTTCTAGCCAATGCGAATCCACCAAACTGAGCATCACAGTTTCAACTCAGTGTCAGAGTGAAAATTTGGGTCTGGAAAACCCATGCAAGTTTGACATCACAGCCTCTCAGCCAATGGGCTGCCAGAACAAATATACATAACATAAGCCGTGTGTTTACAAACAAATTGTCAAAGCCTTCTGTTTATACCAACTTCCATCAAAGTTTAAAGATGTAAGTTAGCAAGTTTGTAGATTAATCAAACAACTCTGTGGGGATTTTAACAGTTGCCTACTGTGAATGCTCACAAAGCTGCCATTTGGTAGGATTAGTCTGGTGATTGCTGTGATAAATCATTGGGATAACAAATGTAATGCCTCCTTCAATATATCAATGCTTGAACTGTGATGCATAGTTTACTGTCAGCCCATTGGCTATCAAGCTGTGATGACGTAGTTGTAGGGGCTATCCCTGATAAAATTCTTACTCTGACACTGTGTTGAAACTGTGATGCTCAGTTCAGGAGGATCAACATTGGCTAGAAGCTGGGGAATCTGACCCAGTTTAAAATGACATCACAGCTTGAAGTTAATAATTTACATATATTGCAATGCCAGAATAGAGTCATCTCTGACGTCAGAGTTCAACAGCATAAAAATAACTTGAGATTCCACGTAAGTATGACAAGGACTGTAACATAAAAGAGAACGTTTTATGGTGGTCCTTCTTTAAGAAACCATTAAATATGCCTCATTAAATTCAAGAGCTTTAATGTTGTATGATGATTGAAGTATAAAATTTATTGAGGCTAACCTCTGAAATACTCCCATGGTAAACACACAGTAAAACAAGCTGTGTTACTTTTGCCATGATACCTGCTGTAACAACAACTGTTTTCTACGTTAAAATGGCACTTTTTTGTATTGATTACGGTAACTGCTGCAAAAGTAACTCAGCTGGTTTTACAGTGCACCAGTCTAGTAAGGCTCCTAGTCCCCTTCCCCCTCCACAAACAGGACTGTAAATATTGTATACAGTGCAACCATTATTTGCATCTATGTTTGTGTGATCCAAAAATTAAGAGCTTATGAAATTTATTGGGATTACTAACATGGTGTCGTCGGCAAAAATACTTGAGGGACTCATGGGGATTACTTTATAAGCACTATTATATACCATATAGGTGCCTTTAATGATGGAGGTATTGCTCGCTTTGATGACATCCATTTTATGTCTAATTATTATTTTTCAGCTATTCCATCATTCACTAAAGCTCCCTCAAGTGTCAATGCAACTGTTGGAAGTTCACAATCGTTCATCTGCATTCCGGATGCTGTCCCTGCACCCACAATTACTTGGTACTCTAATGGAATTGAAATTTCTAGTAAGAATCAAAATGTACTTCTAAGATGTTACTTTTTGTCATACTGCATTTCTGGATAATAGCTGCTAGATATTAGGGGTAAGCATTCAATTTCCATAGGTAGTTGTCCTCGGTGGTAAATCATTTATTTCGATGTAACACCTTGTTAAGAAATACCCCAAGCACAAATTTTTAATTTCAAAACTGCTCAAAAGATTTGATTTATTTCACCAAAACTGAGCGAGAAATTGCTTGTTTAAAGGAACCCCAAGCCTTCCCTTGATATTAAATGTTCGCCCAATAAGAGATCCGTCAAGAATGACAATACTTTATAATAATTTTTTCATCAATGATTTGGTGGGCATACATGTGAATAAGTCATTAGCCAATATTGCAGAGAATTAATATCTGATAAGTGTCAACACAACATATGACAGTACTTCACGTCCTCGCCTTCTAATCTCTACAATCCTGCTGGAAATTAAGAAATAACAATAAAGTACCGATTGAGCTATCAGAAAAACAACTTCACTCCTGCTGATGAATGGCAATAACATAAAATTTGTTTAGTTTGACTTAAACAGTTTCTAATTTCAGGAGAAAATCCTGGAAGCAACATAATCATAATATCTGAGGACATGACCAACTTGACAGTCCTGTGAGTGTGCAAGGACTGTGAGGGGGATCCCCCATTTGACCTGCAGGTCTTTCAGTGCAAAGTGCAGAATGAGCATGGAACTAGATACGCCTCTGCATACTTGAACATTGTTGGTAAGTATTATTAAAAAACTGATTGACTAGATTAAAATTGGATAAAGCAAAGCTAATTTGAAGAACATGAGGTGATAAAAGTGCCTTAGACCAGCAGGTCTTTCAATCAATTACATTTACGCAACCCTTCTTTGGGGAAACAAGTTGAAGATAATCCAGAAGCTTCAGAAAAAAATATGTGAGAACATTGGCAAAGGCAAAATACAATAGCCACACGGAACTTATTATGAAGAAATTCAATATTCTGAAAATTGAAGATGGTGAAACTGCAGGAATATAAATTTTACAATAAGCTTACCAGATTAGTACTTCAATTCTTATACACTTGTATGATTTAACCCTATGAAACAACAAAGTAATACTCTGGTGCCCAAGGGTAAAATATCAAATATGTAAATGCTCTATTAGAATCCATCTGCGTTTGATTATTAATAACTTACTGTCTGATATCCAAGATAAAGATATTGGTCTTTCCTTTTATGACAAACGAATAACAATTTCAAACTATGAAAGCAAACGTCTCTTACTGGACTGCTGCATCAGTAATTCTTGCTAATTCCTCGCAGACTCAAAACCAAAAAAGGATGTAATATTCCCCAACAAAAACCAGTTTTATTATCATAATAAATTATTTTTCTTTTTCACATTTAAAAGGTCCATAGTCACCACCACCATCCCTCTTAGGAGTGTGTGACCTGCATACATACTTTATTTTATTTTTATTATAAATCGCCCCAATCCCCCGCTCTCGCTCTCTCTCTCTCTCTCTCTCTAGTTTTTTATTTTCCAACTGAATTCTTGTTTATAAATATCTCATAGATATTTTCATTTATGCATACACTTAAAAAGTCATACCTGTGAATTAATGCTTTCTTTCATTTTGCATTTGAACTATACTTATAAATATTTAACTTGAATTTGGTGGCATGTATGCTAGCGACACTCATTGCGTCTTAATATGTGTCTCCTGACTTAAATGTACCTTCTTTGTAATTGCTTATTTTCTTGTATGATGGATAAAAATAAAGATATCTCCCTCTCTCAAAATATACATATTTATGCTGCTGAAGTAATGATAATTGTAATTCTTAAGAATTGAAGGGTTGTTTGTTAGGATTAGTTCTAACTTTCTTGCTGGCTTTAGTGATTTCCTGCTTTCATGTTTCATTGACAAGATTCACATCAATGATTAATTCCAACTTCTTTTAAAAACAGAACCAGTCAATATCTATGACAAGGGAGATGTCCAGGATGACCTTCTGGATCCGGAATCCGGGGATAAATTGGAAGCAACAATTGCATGCAGGGCTACCACTGATGCACTGTTACAGGATAAAATAAAATGGCTCTATAATGGAAATAAAATGGCTCTATAATGGGGAGAGAATATTTATGTCTGATCTGCAAGTGAGTGAGTCTATTGGTTCTGATCTGCAACAGGGTGGGAATATTTACTTCTGATCTTTGAAGGGGTCAGTATATTATGTCTGATCTACAATTGGGTGAGTTTATTCATTTCTGGTCTGCATTGGTGTCAGTACATATTTGTGTGATCTGTTTGAGGTGAGTATATTTATGTCTTGATCTACAATGGCAGAAGTACATTAATTTTATGTCTGACTTCTCACATTTCAACCATCAGAAAAGCTAGGATGTAACTTAAAATTATGCAGGTTAACACACAACAGAGCCAGTCAAATTACAGTGGATGTAGTGTTATTTTGTGATAAAGATTATAATTTTCACGTAAAAATATACAACTAACATATAAAGTGTGAGGTCTGAGCTCTTCAGACATCCCCTTTTCTGTTTTTGTTGATATCTCTGGTTGCATGTGATGTATCCCGATTCAAGTGTAACTGATACCCGCGTTAGCTTTCCAGAAATGTGGTTTATAAATGGAACTAAAAGTGGATTTCAGGGTTTCCATTGTTATTGAAAGTGTTTAGTTATTGCTTTGCTGATTTGATTCGATGCAGAGTTTCTGGATATGCACCATGCATCACCTGAGCGTACAGCTATTGACTGATATCGAGGGCAGTCCTTAGTCCCATTTATTTCTGTCAATGGTGTATAAGTGAAAACAACTTGAAGATGCCGAAGGCCAAGAGAACGGTTTTCCTTACACACACAAGAAGGAAATATATTGCTATTGTCTGAGATAATCAATATTTGTATTATTATTCTATATAGATGATTGGATAAACATTGATCTATTACTGAGTAAGATGTCTTTGGTTTTGTGGACTTTTTGCAAGGTGAAAGTCTTTACTTATGTCTTCATTTGAAAAAAAGTTGCTTTTTGATTTCTTGCAGTGTCGATTGTCAAATGATGATTATTACACCCTGGAAAGCAACGGCGAAGTTCTTCACATAAATTTGACCGGACTAAATGAGGAAGCTTGGAACGGTTACCTTGGCGAATATACCTGTCAAGCAGTGGCAGCAAAGAGAGCAGAATTTGCTATTTATTATCTCAGTGTTGTAGGATACGATGAGCAGCTGCGTAAGTCTTACAAGACGTTTCCATCTGCTATTAAATGTTGCAAAGACTAAATAATACTATAATACCACAATCTGGAAACAGTATGCTGCTTGTCATTGCATTAGTGTTACACTAATGGCCTCTGGGTGCTTGAACATATACTCTTATTTGATTGTTTTGAAATAGACAGAAACTTCCTATACAACCCCACATCCTATTATGATATATTTTCTTCTGATTGGATATGAATCCATGTACCCATATTCCAATTTATGTGACATTACTTCCAATGGCAAGCAACATACTGTTTTCCAAGCTTACTTGTTCGAGATGCTTGCTTGCTTGCAAGCGGCATCTCTATTGAGGGAGGAAGGCTCGGAAACTGCCTTGCTCGTGCTGTTTCATATCTATCATTAAAACTTTGCATACAGTCTCAATAGAATTTATGTTGCGTTGGTAAACTTCTGGTGTCTTTCTGAGATAAAGAAATTGATTTTAAAAAAACAAACAGGCTGAGTTTCTGCAGGTCAAAGGTCAATCACCAAAAGTAGGTCACAGGCCAGATACCCTCCAGCAGGTCTTAGTGACATGTACCCTTGTGCAGGTGACAGGCAAAGGGGTAGATAATATCACGGGCAGTCTATCTATAAGCATCTCTTAAAGTGCTTGCACTTTATTTTTTAGTATCATTTCTATATTGTATCACATTATTTCTCAGCAAATCAATTCCATACTGCTCCATATTTTTCTGTAAATTCGATCTTGAAATATATACACTCTTGTCTATGTTTTTCTGTAACAGCCAGCACTGTATACTTCAGATCTCTTATGATTTTAGTCAGCTTAATCTTGCTATATATAGTTTTAGCGTTGAAACTATCCCTAGTGCCCATTCTAAAGCAAGGAGAAATGGACTCTCAATTTTATCAAAATATTGGATGTATTAATGATCATTTGTTTCTTGCAGGTTCGAAGAAACTGAAAGTTTGATCAAGATGATTCACTTTAACTTGATGACGACAACCCAGAATTATTAAGAATGTTGTTACTCTAATGCTTGAATATTTTATGGGAAAAACTTTAAATGATTATTCAACTTATGACACACCCTGCAAAATTGCTCGATTCCATAATTGCATGTGTTGATTGCTTTATAATGAATAAATGAGACAAAACATTTAATTTAAAGAACAAATTCTAGTTTAATCAAAGCTCCACTTTAATTTGCTTGTATGATCAGTATTTTTCTCCACGGTGTAAACAGTTTGCTCATGAATATGAAAAATAGGATTGGATTTCAACTTGTCTGTGATTGTTTTGTGTCCATCTAAGAGAAAAATCCCGCCCCTCTCGGTGCCCCAATTCAAGAAACGTAGTTATGCCACTGTCTGCCCGGGTGAGGTTCAAGAAATTTCAGGAGAGCATCTCCAGGATAAGACCGCTCAGGGTATCAGAAGACTAGCGCTCTCAGACACTAAGGCTAAATCACCATGGGCCTTATTTCATGGGGGAATTGGGGAACATGTCTCCCCCCCCCATGTTTCACAGAGGGGGCGACAAAGTGCCTTTTGTCCCCCGCCCCATGTTTTAAATGCAAAAATCAGGGGAAATATACAGAAATCCAAAAAAAAAGCAGATTCAATCCAGTAAATTCGCTCAGATGAATACAAAATTCCCTATTTGTAATCTAGCCGCTATCGTTATTGTCATATCACCCAAATCACAACAATTTTCTTGGTAACCAGTATTCCTCTTATTCTGGTAAAAACAAAGTTCAAAACGTGCCCCTTTCCCAATTATCAACCTATCAAGCAACTAAACCACACAACAACCAACAAAACAACCAACCAACAAATAAACCTATCTGTGTATCTGTGTATCTGTGTATCTGTGTGTCTGTGTATCTGTATATCTACAATTTTATATAATTTTCAAACAAGTATATCTTGCTATGACTGTACGCTCAAAGTATGACAGTCCCCGCACAAATAAAATGTCAACTTTCATATTTTGTCAATATCTAAGACGAGATTCAAAGCGTTGGTTATATAATAGTCATCATTAACCTGCTCCACCAAATTGAGTTCAAAGTTGGCAATCTAGATTTCACACAAATGAGCAAAATGCGTCAAAAAGTCACATTTGGTGATTTTTTGACGACTGGTACAATGTTTTTGCAGAAAACATTTTCTTAGCTTGTTCATTGGCCAGCTTTGGAGTTGTGACTGACCTATTCACTGACGGCTGTGCTGGAGGTGGAAACAAACTTTTCTTATATTTTTTGTGCTGAACAAACTTATATTTTACAGTGTCTTGGCTGAACCAATTGTTTTCACTAAACGTCTAGGACCGCCCAAAACACCATGTATATTATCTGGTCAGCCTCAAAGTGACACCAGTTTAACAGTTAATATCACTAATCTGTAAGTTATCTGAGCAATATTTGAGATTCACTGAGCCTCGACAAGTCTATAGACTCAATCTCAATTAGTGGAAGAGATTTCACTAAACCAGGTTTACAACTGCTAAGACCAAGTCTAACTCTGATAACCATGTTGGTGAAATCGGCCCTCAGAGTTCAAGAGTAAATATCGATAATAAATGAATATATATAATAATGATAAAATCAATTTGAACATAAGTTTTGGGAAAAGCTGGGAAGACTGTGTTTGCCAGGGTTGTGGTGGATCATGTGGATGAGGCCTGTCAAAATTGCAAGAAAACATTTGAACAATCTTCCTAGTTTTCAAATGTTAAAAAATTCTACCAATAAGTATGCAACAACAAGTTGAACATAGATGTCGACCATTAACTATTTTTATTTTGAAGACATCAGTATATAATAAATGTGTTCATCGTTAGTTTTGTCAGAAAGTTTATTAAATCATTTAAGTCTTCTACTTATCATGCTGGAAAATGCAGCAGCAGGATTAGGTGGGCAGCTCACTCTGACTTGCACTGCCAGAGAAGGATGACCCAGGATGATTTCCGTTTCCACTGCAAATCATCAATCTCAGTTCTTTACAGAACAGTGAGCCACTGATGAAGTACATGTAGAACATTGAAACATTATTGAGATTTCTGAAGAAGATTCCCATTTGTACGAATAAGAGAGAATTCAGATATCAACGTAAATATTAGTGAAGAAATTAATGAGGTAAAACAGACAGACTGGGAATGTGAGCACCAAGAAAGCAACCGAATTGCCAATCAGCAGAGAATTAATATTCACATTTGGTTCATTGCAGCGTTTTGGTCTTGGATGAGTAGATTTCTGTTTTTGTGTTGATTGTAAGTTTCTTTAATGATTATTCCACTAGTTACAATTAATATAACAAAAGGAACAAACGAGTATAATGCCAGTGACATCCAGGGTAGTACACTTTCAGTGAAAATATAATGGTCTGGGTTGAGTGGGATGCACACCTGTATGTGTATTCCCAGTATGGGATTGAAATAACTTGTTATTCTTGAAGAATACAATAGTGGACAATAACAAATGAATATCATGCTATAGACAAGAATAAGGGTGACTTTCACTCTTCTAAGACTAAACATTTCTTTGTAGAACAATGGCCTGTACACTGCTATTGTCCTGCCTATTGCCAAAATTACTATCGTCCAACTGCACATTGTTAACAGATTTAAATATTTATACACACTACAAAATATGATATTTTTAGATTTCAAGTCTATATCCCAAATCAAAGGAACTTCAAGGATCAGAAGTTGTATTTTAATGAAATTGACAATGCATAAGCATTTCAAAATGAAGGTGGACACCGAATTGCGATAGACTGGTCGACGAAGTACCAAAAATGCCAGCACACTGCCGATTGTTCCAAGAATCCAGATTATTAATGGAGAATACAGTTGGATATATTTGACCACCTGGACTTTTAACAATTTACGAAATAGTACTTGAGTCTGTATGAAGTTGCTCCATCTGATATTTTCAGTCTGCATTGTTGTGACATTGAAGCGCATCCTGAAATCGATTGTAACATCTTCCATCTCTACCCTGGCTGTCATGAAAACAGGTTGTCAGGTGTTGCAGATATATCTTCAATTTAACAAAAAAAAGGAAATCATACATGAGATCAATAGGAAATCACAGGCCCTTATGAAAGTATTTACAGTCCTCGTCATACTTACATGGAATCTCAAGTTCTTTTCTATGCTGTTGAACTGTGATGTCAGAGATGACTCTATTCTAGCATTGCAATGTATGTAAATTAACTACAAGCTGTGATGTCATTATAAACTGGGTCAGATTCCCCACCTTCCAGCCAGTGTTGCTCCTCCTGAACTAAGCGTCACCACAGTGACAGAGTAAGAATTTTATCAGGGATAGCCATGTGATCACAGTTTGATAGCCAATGGGCTGACAGTAAACTGCGCATCACTGTTCAAACATTGATATATTGAAAGAAGAATTGCATTTGTGATTTATTACAGCAATCACCGGTCTAATCCTACCAAATGGCAGAGTTGTTTGATTAATCTACAAACTTGCTGAATTACAACTTTAAACTTTGATGATAATTGGTATAAACAGAAGGCTTTGACAATTTGTTTGTAAACACATGGCTTATGGTATGCATATTTGTTCTGGCAGCCCATTGGCTGAGAGGCTGTGATGTCAAACTTGCATGGATTTTCCCAGACCCAATTTTCACTCTGACACTGTCTTGAAAGTGTGATGCTCAATTTGGTGGATTCGCATTGGCTAGAAGTCGGTGAATCTCACCCAGTTCAAAATGACATCACAGCTTGAAATGAATCTAAATATATGTCTATGCTAGAATAGGGTCATCTCTGACATCACAGTTCAACAGCAATTAATTAACAAAGAAATGCACTAAAAGCTGGATCTAAGAACGCATTTTTCTCAATTCAGATCTTTTTAAATAAAAACATCAGTGCCAGGTCAAATTGCCACAGAATTGATCTGGTTTGTTTAAATTGTAGATTAAAAATGGGACCATAAGATGAGGCCAAAATAGCCTCTTTACGGCTCCTTTGATCCAATCATTGACCCAAAATTGTATCATATGTATTCTTTATTGACATCTATAATTATATTAATTGATACATATGTCATTTGTAATGGGAAAAAGTTAAATAAAATATATAAAAATAGTATTAATTATATACAAGATTAACTATATACATAGAATTGATTATACACACGTTATAAATAGCTAAAATCAAATGAGCATATTGATACAAATATATACGAGTAATAGTACTTTTGGATAAAAAGAGCACTCAGCAAAAGATTAAAAGAAATACAAACTATGTTCCAGCCACCCAAATAATTATAAAATAAAGTAGGTATCAAACACCAATTAATATAAGATAACAGTAAATAAAATACACACACCACTGATACTGATCACTTGCATATAGCCATTAGCTTATAAAGAAAATTATGATTAATTATATATATAAGACCTAAGCAAGAGATATACAAGTTAACAAATTTATAGATTAATTAATAATGCTTGATATTTCATATTTGAACATTATTTACAAAACATGCATCAAATTACATACATTGTTGCTTTAATATTGATTGTATTACTATACTGAATAGTTCATTTTATGTTAGAAATAACTTATTTCTTAAAGTGTACATTGTATGTTAATTATCATAAGTATCATGATTGTGTATTATTAGTGACCGTGTGGATGTAGGAGATAAGACGCTTTAAATTTAAACATCAGCCTGAAGTAAAAATTTCCCTAGAGTATTTAGTAGGTCAGGTTCCTTACTTTTCATTATTGATGTGAACTTGTCACTGTCATGCAAAGACAGAAAATTGTTGATAAATTTAGCAACTGTTGAAAACAGGTTTTCACGGAACGATTCATTAGCAGGGCATACAACAAGGCAATGGATTTCATCCTCCGCCATGTTTAATGAACACTTTTCACATATTCTGTTTGCTGCAGGAATCACTGGCTTTTGATGTCTGCCTACTTCAATTTGTAGACTGTGAGAACTTGTCCAGAATCCAATAATTGACCATTCTAACTTTTTGTCTAACATGCAATGGAAATCTACCAGATGAATGCCTTTCCAATAAGCAAGTGTCCATTGACACACCTTATTATGGAAATAAGTGTTCACAAGGCTCTATTGAGCACATTGTGTCCTAATGGCCGAAAACAGACCAAATACATCTTGTCTATGCCTTTGGTACAATCATTTTGCATTTAAACTGTACAGACATTACACCACCAGAGACATCTGAAAGGCCTAGTAGAGGCATTCAAGGAACTGAACTATACACTGAAACAGTTTATTCAGGTTACAGTCAAGTACTTCAGAGTTAGAGAGCATCATGGGCTTGGTTACAGATTTCGCCTCCCTCCTCCGCCTCTGAATTACCCCTGGATTTTTTTTTGCAGGGTCGCTGAGCCCAAACTATTTCACCAATTTAAATAATTTTGCATTCAAATGAAAGAGAATTTTCAGGGCTAAAATATAAGATAACAACCACATCCATAGGTCTTCTAGTTCTATAAAAATGGACAGTTGAATGACGAGTGTCACAAAACCACCCTTTTTTGGTGCCCACCTCATGACATGCTACCAGCATCTAAAATCAATCGAACTTTTAAAATGTCTCAGAAAAAGGTGCAGGTCATAATGTGTTCTGTAATGTAAAAAAGTAAATAAAAGTAAACCTTTTAGTCCAAGTCGGAAGGCACAACAAAGTAATCAAGCAAAAGGTGCAAGAAACCAAGAATAATGAAAATCAGTGGAATAGAATATAAAAAAATTACATTTAACATATACTCCCCTTTCACATGGATAGAACCAATTAATTACATGTATAAAAGTATTAAAGCATTAAAATTGTCAACATTAAAACTACTGGAAACTTATTCAAAACATTAAAAGCCGAACATTTATGATTAAAATATGGTTTGTGTTGAATTCTTAATTCAATGTATTTTTGATACATACTTTAATTAGCTATTTTATTATTTATCTATTATTATATACATAAACTTCAAAAAAAAATGTTTCCAATGTCTTTAGTTTGGCTAGATTTACTGTACAGTCAGACACAGAGGGTTTCCTGCTGTGTAGGTACTTTTCCATGCTGCTTTGTTTTGGTGGTCACACTCCAGTTAGCCCAGCTGATTAATTGAGGTCAGGTAACTGTGGGTGCTAATTGACACACTTCTGGAAGGCCAGGTGTCCGCTTTTGGCAGAAGATTCACAGTCACAAAACAGTCAAGATGGGTTTTGAGATAAGAGAAATGAAAATTGTACAGCACTAAGCCGTAGAATCATTCAATGTTACTCAAGGTATGTTAATTTATTTCTATATGTTGTGATGCCAATTTAGCTATGATTTTATGTGGTATTTTCTTGTGATTGTAGTTATTTTTTATTGTTAAAAATTTGAATTTATTTTGTGCTGTGAAAGTTATTTAGAGTGGCCATATTAATTTTTGTACAGGTGTGCCAGTTATGTCTCCAATTGTTGTGAAAATGATGAAGTAATCAGTGGGCATCCTCTAGTGTATGTGGAGTGTGGAGAGTTGCATATTGCTGTAAGTGAATTTTGTGAATCCTTATTGTGTTTTTATGGAGTTTATACTTAGCTTTTTCTGCTTGATTATTTCAATGTCAACTTGACCTAAACATTTGAATTGAACTTCCTGTCATGCTTTCATGTGATGTATTGATGAGTCATGATTATGTAGTTTAATACTATTTGCTGTACAGTTTATCTTTTCTGCTGATTTAGTTTGATTTTATGATTTAACAATTTGTTTCTAATTTATACGAATTTATTTCTACTTTATTTCTACCTTATTTATATTGTTTTACATGTCATTTTAACTTAGTCGTATTTATGTACAATTGATTTATACTAATTTGTCATTTATAACTTATTTATTTATTTATAATATTTGTAGTTTAACTGCTTCTACGCTACGCAAGCCGAGTAATAAATGTGCAACGACATCCAAGACTCGTGTCTTTGTCCAAATACGGTACAGTTTGGTTATAACGTTTTAATGTTTCTGAGACCATTCCTATCCTTGCCACTTAGAAACCTGAACTACTTGCTGGGGACATGTACTATTCAAAATCATATTGTGCAGTATTCCACATTGCCCCTTGTAGATAACTAGATAAATATTTAAAAGCATTATTTTTTATTTTGATAATACTGAAATTTCATATGCACGCTTGAAATTAAAACAAACACAGTGAAAGGCTCTTTTAAAAATTGTTTCTTATTTTGGAGCATCGCTGAGCTTAAAATCATTGTAGATTACACAACAACGGTTGAAATTAGCATGATGTCTTTATTTTATAAAAGCATTAAAAAAAATTAAAAAGCATGTACTACTTGACAATGAAAGAAATATTGCCTAACTCAACAATTTTCATAAGGACCTTCATGCAACTGTCTACCAACTCCTTGCATATGGACCTCAATGCAACTGTCTACCAACTCCTTACATATGGACCTCAATGCAACTGTCTACCAACTCCTTGCATATGGACCTCAATGCAACTGTCTACCAACTCCTTGCATATGGACCTCAATGCAACTGTCTACCAACTCCTTGCATATGGACCTCAATGCAACTGTCTACCAACTCCTTGCATATGGACTTCAATGCAACTGTCTACCAACTCCTTGCATATGGACCTCAATGCAACTGTCTACCAACTCCTTGCATATGGACCTCAATGCAACTGTCTACCAACGCCTTACATATGGACCTCAATGCAACTGTCTACCAACTCCTTGCATATGGACCTCAATGCAACTGTCTACTAACTCCTTGCATATGGACCTCAATGCAACTGTCTACTAACTCCTTGCATATGGACCTCAATGCAACTGTCTACTAACTCCTTGCATATGGACCTCAATGCAACTGTCTACTAACTCCTTGCATATGGACCTCAATGCAACTGTCTAACCAACTCCTTGCATGTGGACCTCAATGCAACTGCCTACCAACTCCTTGCATATGGACCTCATTGCAACTGTCTACCAACACCTTGCATATGCACCTCAATGCAACTGTCTACCAACTACTTGCATATGGACCTCAATGCAACTGTCTACCAATTCCTTGCATGTCGCCACTGCACAATTTTTACTCAGAATCTCATCATGGTATTCACAGAAGATAAGTGTGACAATGACATAAAATACTTTAATTAAATTTTGTCTGAGTATGAAAAATATGTTTAAGAGAGAAGTGCAGAATTTTCTTGGGATTTTGGAAATCACTGTTCTGACTATTTAAAAATGACCACATATTTTGCATTATGCATAAAAGAGTTTTAAATTAGAGGGTCAAACTTATTGGTTTTCAGACCAAATTCAGATAATAAATAAGCATATCGATGGTGAAAGTGCAAAACCTCGTATGTCAAAAAAAGCCATTTTTCAGAAATTGGAAAAAACTATCACCGATCTTTTTTTATGGTAATGTTTATCAATATGTGAGTAAGGCTAAACTTGATTTATAGAAAGTGACACCCTGTTTTAGCATAATTTTTTGTCGAGGTCATTGACCCCTAGCATTGATGTTACCATCCGATATGATGGAAAATGTTGACTTACAAGGTTTTGCACTTTCACTTTCGTAAAGTGCAAAACCTTGTAACTCGACCATTTATCACACTTTAAAGCAACTTGCAGCATTGAATGTACTTCCAATGTATAGGTAAACAGTAAAAAATATAATTTGACCATGATAAATAACAACAGCTAATTTTAATTAGTGGCCACAATAGCAAGAATGAGGAAAATGACACTTTTTTCAAATTTTTGTGCACACTCTTTTTCAATAGCCTATATCACCACAATAAATATAGGGAGGTAAAAAATTTTTAAAAAGGAAATTACCTGTGAGCCATAAAAAACGTACCACAATCATAATTTTTCAAAAAAGGTTGAAATATCCTAAATATGTGCTTCAAAGTTCTGATTTGAGTTACGAGGTTTTGCACTTTCACTTTTTGGAACAAATCGACATACAAGGTTTGGTGAAACCATGGTAAAATCATTCTGTTACAGCTTCCAAAAATAGCAAAGAGGCAAGGTGACCAATTGACAACATGTATTGGATATTGAAATAGTCATTCCACCCAAAATCTAAAAAGTAGCAAAATTTTGACATACGAGGTTTTGCACTTTCACCATCGATATATGATTGTAATCTGGCTGTTCTAAGCATACTATACAAAAACAAGAGTAATAAAAAGCTATATTTGCTGAAAAACTCTTTCTTGCCTCGATGCTTGGATAGCCAAAAGCCATTTATGCACTTACCTATAAGGTAGAAAATTGACAGGGTTCCTGCCGTTAATAGTTCTCAAGGTTTTCAAACTAATTTGCTTGAATGTGTATACCCCTTCAGTCTCTATGATCACCAGTGTTTTCCTCCACTCTAGACAGCGTTGATCATGCAATGGCGAAGGATTATGCTCATAGAATTTATTTATACTCTGAGCATCTTTTGTTCTCAAAGTAATTGTGATGCGCATGAACTCAGAAGAAAAGCCATAAACTACTAATAAAAAGGACAGTTATAAAGGAGGTTTTATGTCTGAATTCAGGAGAAACTGTGGAAACAACAATATTTATAAATAAAATAGATCTGCAGCTATGAAAGACATCGTTGTTCCTTCAACTGCATATGTCCATCAAAATGTATTGTATTAGTACAAAACAATGAAGTTCAGGTGCAGTGCCTGGGGCCACAACATTATTGCTGCGGTTTCCTTCTGCAGCAACTTGACAACATATCATGTCCTCTTGTTATATGCTTTACAAAGTTTTACACATACATAAGTTTTAATCACCAGTTAGATATCATAGATTTTGCAATACAAACATGTATAAACACATAAAGTTAAAATAAAATGAAATAAGATATAGGAATGTAGAATTACAAATACAACCAAATAAGATATAAGTGAACATGCAGACATATGAAATGAGCAGATAAACAAAAACTGTTAATGCCATAAAGGTTTCCGTAATGGCTATGACTCAGACTCAGACTCATATTCGCTTTATTCTCACAACAACTCAACAACCATGAGCATTCGCAATGTACTTTTTTATGGATTTATAAAAAACAGTTGATGCGAGAGGGAGTCATCACTGAAGACAAGTAAGTTCTGATGGAAGGCCATTCCTTGTTCTCTCACCCTCCCCTCTAATTCCGTTTCCATGAGAAGTATGAAGCCAAGTGAGGCAAGGGTGCTCACCTGAAGGAGACAGCAGGTAACATGAAAGATCCTAGTTTCCCTTGACAGCCAATCAGAACTTACCACACGAAAGATATACATGTAGACAAGGAGTAGGACAAAATCCTGACCCTGTTGCGATCTGATTAGCTGTCAAGGGATTCCTATAATGATGTTCAGATCTGACTGGCTGTCAAAGGGATTCCCATTACTCTGTTGAAATCTGATTGGCTGTTAAGGGGATTCCCGTTATGATGTTGAGTCTTTGCTTTCTGAAGGTGAAATAGGACTGGATGGCATAGATATATATCATACATCTCTCAGAGTGTTTGATAATCCATAAATTAATTGAAAATGAGAGACAGAAACAAGAGCAGCATATTTCACTCAAATAGAGGCAATCTGATATATTTACCGTAATTAAACACACTGATACCATTTTTGAACAGGGCGTACAGTCAATTTGGTAACAAACCCACAGGGCCCAAACACACCTGGCACAAGGGAAAAAGCATTGGAGTATATGAACTGACCAGTGGGTAAAATTATTTCAATTGGAGGAACTTCTTTGACACCTTTGGAAAGTTCCCACTTAAATCTTTGCAAGGCCACCTATTCTACAGTGGAAAAGGAAGAATGCATCACTGATCATCAGTAGAGAGTTTTGGCTGTTCTATATTTAATTTATCAGAGTGACGAATTCCTGCCTCAATTATTGTGTTCCTGTGAAGAAAGTCACAATCAATATTATGTGCGGCATGCCATTCTAAAGTTCAAAGATCAGGCAGTAGGAAAACAGTGATATGAGAACAGAGAGTAAATGGGTCACAGTTGATAAGACAGAAGTTATTTCTGTGTTGAAATATTAATGCTTATTTCTTGTACATACATAGAATGGAGCCTAAAATTGACATCCAAACACACTTGTTTCTTGCAATTGGCCAAAGTGACACTGATGACGGTGATGAAGTGAAGGGCATTTTGTCAGATCATCAAGAATTGACCAATCTTAAAAGGAATGACGATGTTGCACAAGAAGTATTAACCCCATTGATAGAGGCATGCAGACAAGGTTGGTGTTATGTAAGAAATATTGTTATAATGGATAGGCGAACAGGAATTAAGAGCTGTCTGGATCATTATGTATTGTGTGTAGGTTGAAAGTGTGTTATTGGAGTGTCATCTCAACACACTGGACTGTTAATATTAGATTGATATGAAAGTGACAGTTAATTATTCAATCTGCATTCGGTTATATCAATGTCTGGGATTTCTAGGTATTTCATTATGTTGCCTCTCTGTGGTACCTTGTGTTGTAGCTCTATATGTGTGTCCTTTTTTTCAGGTTTACCTGAAGTAGTGAAAATTCTATTGGACAAAGGAGCAGATGTTTCGGCAACTGGGAACATCCGTCCAATACATCCCCCAGGATTTATGAGGCCCCTTGACATTTGGTTTTCTGGGGCAGAGTTTGGTGCTTTGGATGATGTCTTCCCACTTTTTGCAGCAGCTGCTTTTGCCTTTCAAACAGAAGGGAAGATAATCGAGGCATTGCTATCAGCCGGAGCAGATGTTAACCAAAGAACAGCGATAGGACAAACAGCACTGCATATCATTTGTGCACATCCTGATGGAGGCGAAAATGCAACCAAATTTTCCCTCGATGATGATTATTATGTTCAAGTTATAGCGCGTACTAGATTAGCATCAATAGACATCTTATTCAATTATGGGGCAGATGTTAACATCTGTGATCACAATGGAAAACTCCTCTACACTATGCGGCCCAAAATGGAAGCAAATATTTTGTAAAGATTCTACTTGAAAAGGGAGCAAATGTTTACCTGAAAGACAACATTGGTCTGACTGCACTGGATTATGCTGCCACAATAGATAAACTGTTGACATTGGCTCTGATTGACAAATACAATTTCCGAGTGGAACAGATCATTCGAGCTTATGAGTGTGTCGCTTTGAATGGACTGTACTGGTATTCAATAGATCCAGAAATGTTACAAAAGGCCACCCTTCTCAGAGAGCAACATGGTATTCCTAAGACAACTCTACCAACTCTCGAATGTTATGATTTTGAACAAGAATGGCAAACAATGAAAGAACTCGAGGAATGCGGAAATGAATTCAGTCAACTTCTAAAGCAATGTCTGCTAGCAAGAGAACGTATTGGCATAGAAAACCAATATGATCTTGCACCTGCGAAGCTGGCACCCAACTGTAAGTAGCCAAAACTAACTGTCAGTAACTAACTAGCAGGAGCTAACAGTAACTAACAGCACTTGTGTACTGCATCTGCAATTAGCAAAGTTGCATTAGGCAGAGTATGGCCTCAAAATCTTCAACAAGTTCCAAATAAAACTCCAAAACTTAAAAGTGGCTTTCCCTGTCAGGGTCTGGGTGTCATTTTAAAAGAGAAATGAGAAGATTTTTTCGGAACATGCCAATTATCATGATTTTACTTATTTAAAATCAGGTACAGAAAAATGAGAACTTAATACCTAGACTATGAATTAAGTTGTTGAAGCATTGTAACATATAGAAAATACCTATGAGGTTAGGAATATGTTCGAAAAAAAACTAACTAAACCTTCTTGTAAGTTTTTATAATTATGCTATCCAGATTCACCAGTTCTTGTTTTATAATACTTGTCACTAATAAATATATCTTTAAAAAAGTTAAGAAATAAATTTGCAATGCAATGTATCATGAATTTTTAAAAACTATTTTTCAGATTGTTTGAGAGTTGGAATTGATCAGAACAGGAAGTTGCCGAATTCACTAATGAGGCAACGGCTGGATTGCATTGTGTATTTTGGGAAATACTTGAACTTTGCTGACCTGATGATCATGGGAGATGTTTCACTGAGGAGCGCTTTGGATTGTGAATGGCTTCTTTCAAACGATGTCCTGGTGAAGTTTTTACTGGTTGCAATAGACAGTTGTTGTGTCATTCAGAACAGGCTGAATTCTGAAATTAAACCTGGGTGTGTGCAAGAATTGATTGGTGTCATGGAACAAATATTCCTCATCATTGGTGGAGTGATTCTGCACCTCATCAAGAGAGATGACAGAAAGTTTGACCATGAGGATCAAAACACAAATTGCGAGGAGTTTGTTAGTAAAATCAGTCATGGAATTCCAAAGGTCTTGTTGGACGAACTCCTGCATCGGTGTCCCGTAGTGTCATCACCCTTTAATGACTATGCTTCGCCAGTGAGTAACATCATTTTCAAAGTCACGCATAAAGCTATTCTTTACTACCGTTTAACCTGGCAATGTTGGAGGCTTAATAGCCATTTAGCAAAGATGATTGCTGAATCCAACCTATGTGACTTGAATGCTGCCGATTGCGATGGCAATACCATTCTGCATATTGTTATATATAGTTTCCTTCTGGATGAAACCTATACCAGCACAGACACGATTGAACAACATTTGAAAAACACATTGGAAATCATCCAGATCTTCCTTGATAGTGGATCTTACGCTCAAGCAAAGAACAGACGAGGAAAATGTCCCATTGATATTCTGCTGGATGATGAGTTTGATGATGTTCTTCATGACAATTACTTAGATGATATGGTGCATCCAAAAAAGTATTCAACCCTTTTCATAGACTTGATGACAAAGTATGACAGGAGTTTAACATTGAAGTACATCACAGCAACAAAGATTGTTAATTCTCAAATACCTTACAGAGATTTGTTACCCAAGACCTTGATCAAATTTGTAGAATTACATTAAGTCAGAGAAAAATGTGCATAATATGTATCTATTTAATGCTAGTGTCATTTAGATATCATGAATTCTATAGTTAAGAATAAGCATCTGACAAACCTGAAAGTATGTATATCAGGGTAGTAATATAAACATAGGCTGTGCAGCAGCAAACCTTCACTGAATAACACCTTTAGAAGATTGCAATTTGACCATAAATATTGGTGTGTTTACCAAATTGCTTACCTAGGCATGCAGTAGTGGCCGGGTCGTGGCTTTCAATGATCTCTATTTGGTCGCTGACCTACCATGTACCCAACTGTCTGCCAGGGTTTGTAAACCAGGGAAAGGCCCTATTAGACTAATTTATGCATATTATGATACATTTTCTTGCATGTGCAAAGTATATGTTATAGGTTACACATCAAAAAGCACTGCTACATTGTATAGGTGATATGTTCAGAAAATGTCATTGCTGTATATGAAGTTGGGGGCAAGTTTCGACTCCGATATGAAAAACTTATTTGTAATATTTTTCTCAATATTACAAAAAGTATAGAATATCTGTAAATCAGACCATGAAAAGGTACAACAAGACCATATAAGGCATATATTAACCAAACTTTATCCATGTCTATGTAATTGTGACCGAGTCTTAGGTCGAAAAAAAAAAAGCTTTTACAAATTTTTTCAAAAATTATAGAATATCTATCAATGAGACCATCAAAAGGCTCAACTAGACCATATGGCTTACATCTGTACCAAATTTCATAATTTATCCTTTCAATTATTTCAAAAAGTATTGAATATCTATCCATCAGATCATCAAAAGGCACAACTAGACCATACATGCTACATGTATACCAAATTTCATCCATGTGCTTTTAATAGGGTCTGAGTTATAGCCCGGAAACGATCGATCCGCCCGCTGCTCGAATGCCTGTCTGCCTATCAACCGGACAACATTTTTACCCAGGTGATTACAATACCTTCTTTGAACTTTGTTCACTGAAGGTAAAAACACATCAAACTTGTTTCATGGTCTGGTATAGGTAGAAGTTATCATTTAAAAAATTCAGCCGAAGCAATATTTATAGGTTGCGCAAAGCAATTGAAAGTTAACATTAGATTTCCTTCCAACATACCTATGGTACTAAGAAATCAATAATGGTGAGTATTTTTCATAAATCTAGCTACTTTCTGTTACCTTCACAATTGGAGGTTGCGAATGTAATGTTAATTAGACCTTTCCTTACTTAGATCAGTTGCCAAAGTCTCTCATTGCAACAAAGTTTGTCCATCTGAATATTACTTGACTGACAGGAAATTTGTTCAGTAGGCTTATGTAAATGTCTGTATGCCATGCAAAGTTATATGTTTGCAAATTATTTTTCAGCTGATTTGGGGAATGGAATTGACCAGGAGAATAATTTACGAATGCAGCACTGGACTGATCGTGTTTCATATTTTGGGAAATATTTGCACTTTGCCAGCTCAATGATTATGGGAGAAGGTGTCTCTCGGAAGAAAGCTATGAATTATGGGTGGTCTCTGTCAAATGATGTTTTGGTAAAGTTTTTACTGGTTGCAATAGACAGTTGTTGTGTCATTCAAAACAGGCTGAACAGTGAAACAAAACCAGGGTGTATACAAGAATTGGTCAGCACCATGGAACAAATTCTGGTGGTCATTGGAGGAGCGATGTTGCACTTGATCAAGAGAAATTTCCACGAAGAACTTAACAGAGGAGGGAAAGATCTGGGATTCAAAGTTGAACTCAGTTATAGAATTGCAAAGATCCTGTTGGAAGAGCTCTAACATCGTTGTCCAATGGTGTCATCACCCTTTCATGGCTACACGTCCCCAGTGATTAACATACTTTTCAGATCGAAATATAATTTTTTAATTTATACCGCATTTACTGAGCAGTGCTTTAAGTTTAATTACCAATTAGCAAAGATGATCACTGAATCACACCAGTGTGACTTGAATGCCACTGACTGTGATGGAAACACCATTCTGCAAACTGTGATGTTTGATTTCCTGCATGAAACGAATTTATCCTACTTTTCTGCCACTATGGAACAACATGTGCCCACTGCAATGGAAATTATCAGAATTTTGCTTGAGAAAGGATGCTACCCTCATGCCAGGAACAAACAAGGCAGATGCCCTGCTGACGTGTCACATTATAGATTTCTTGACACAATACCAAAACCAGACAGTTACATTGGACAATTGAGAGACTTACTGATGAAGTATGACAGTAGTTTGTCATTGAAGTACCTTGCTGCAAGACAGATTGTCGATTCTGAAATCCCTTACAGAAACCATTTGCCAAATGATTTGGTGAAATTTGTGGATTTACATTGATTGACCATATGGACCCCAGTCTGCGTGCATTTAAATGCTTTTGGAGTACTGAGTTGAAAAGTTGTCCATTGTTCGACTTGACTCTGACCCGGTATGACACTACCATGAAGATGTAGAGCTGTAAAGATACTACTTTCAAGTAACCATAATCTACGAAAAGATGGCTCTCAATTGATACTGTTAATTGAAATAGAAGTTAGAGCCTCCTGTGTTTGTTTTCACTTGGAATGGGATTTTCATCATGTTCTTGTGTTGATCATAAACAGTGTGTTATTGATATATTTTATTTCATTATAAGTATGAATTTTGGCAATTATGTTGAAATTAACAATACATAACCTTGTTCATTGCACTGGTAAAAGTCCAAGTTGTTGATCTTATCTTTATAGCTTCATCGATGTATGTCAAACTTGATACAACTGATAAGATCTTGAGATGGAATATTTGTGAAATGATGCAATACAGATGATAGTGTTGATATAACATACACCAATATAATTCCATTTGTGTGCCCTCTTCATACAGCGTTGATGATGTAAAAAAAAAACGAGATTTACTGTTTGCTGCTTTGAAGGTACACTTTAACCTCACCTTACGACCAACTCTGTGATACGGGCCCCGCTGAATTACGGGTTTACGGGCCTGGAACTGAATATTTTCTCTTTCTTTTATGCTTAATAAGACAGGGTATAAAAAATTTGATCACGGCACATATTGTTTCGTGCGAACTTAGGTTGACCAATCAGCATTCTCAAGTGCCAGCATACAAGCATGGCTAAATTGAAAAATGAAATGTTATCATCTAAAATTATGAAATGAAATATCAGTACATGTGTCTATGCTGCATTGGTTGGGCACTTTCCTATTCAGGTCCCTCTCAAATGGGGCCCCTAAACTAAAATTGTGATTATATCGCACACTTGATGATAAAGATAGACAATTAGACATATTTAATTTTTCTTGATTTATTTGGTACTTTCCATTGGCACCCTGAGTGCTTGGGCTGTGACAATTCCCACTCTAAAACGTAGGCTAGTCCGCCCTGATATTGCTAATCCAACCAGCACAAATGTCTGCTGGATTGTACAACTTTCCAAAGTGCATATAATATAGAATGTTTGTTATGACCTTTTTACATGATACTGCAATGTGCACATGAGATCTCATTCATCTCTAGCTAACACAATCATGCTCAAGTCAACACTATTATATCCTTCGTACAGTTTCCTGTCAAACGTATGATTGTAATGAATTAAAAAGAGCATCGGATGTAGAATTCCCCAGGTAAGTCATATTTTGTTGAGAAACAAGCATGAATTGTTTTGACTTGCAACAAGAGAGACAAAAATAATTCATTCAATGAATTTCGTTGTCACTACCACAATTTACTGCCAGTCAGTTAAATTTTCCAGTAAGACATGACTGTCTGACATACTCGTTCCTGATTGATTTTCAATTTTGATTCAAATAAAAACTGAGAATGATAAAGAAAATTGTGGGCATTCAGTTCAGGTAAAGACACATATTTCTACAAGATTCCATTGCCTAAGAGTCCTTGACCGCAAATCTACTTGTTTTTATTACTCAAAATAAGAACCGGTTAGTAAAATAAAAAATATGTCAACAGCACGCGGCCTGGCGTCATAAGAAGTAAAATATGGACTGATCAAATTTATGGAACATTGAGCTGAAGGATCGCAGAATGGAAGGCAGATGAGCAGTTGCGGAATAACCCAATTTTAGGCTAAGTTCGAATATTGGCTCATTTCTTTTCAAAACAATGTTCTTGTCATAAAGTACAAGTCTCTACACATCCTGTTCATCTGACTTTCTAAGCAGTGAAAATTCGCACCTTCGGTTTTGGACAGTGGAGGCAGACGTGATTTGGCATTCAAATTTCTACTTTAATATCTTTTATTGTTTTTGCTGATTAGGAAAATTTTGATTAATCAAACACCTAAATACCAAACCAATTTGATAGATCTTACTTTATTATATGTCAGGTAATAACAATTTAAGAAGTCGATCTGATCTTGAAATACCAAACTAGAGTATAGTGGGGGCCAGCCCTTTAGCTCAACTGGTTAGATAGCGGACTTTTAAGGGGAAAGTATTATATGGTGCATCGGCCTAAGACTGCCACTCAGAGGTGGCTGGTTCGAATCTCGCTCGTGGTGGCAGGTGGCATTGAAGTGAAATTGTTGACTGGAGTGTGTCAAAATCTCAGGGAAGTTGGGGATATAGTATAATGGGTTGGGTACAATAGGTTGCTCCTAAGCACATGGCTTGGGAGCCGGCCCTTTAGCTCAGCTGGTTATGATGGCAGACTGTTAAGGGGAAAGTATTATAAAACAGATATAGGTGGCTTCAACAAAAATAAGAACACAATTTTACTTATTAAAATCAATGACAGAGCAATCTAGCCAGAAAGATTTTCAGTGTTAATTTTACATAGAAGCGGTAGGACCTGGCGCTTTTAAGATATCTTTGATGCACAAATGAGACAGATTCATTTAGTGGTAAAGTATTAGTGACTCATTTAATATCAATAACTTATCAACAGAAGCTTGTGCAATTGAGCTGTTCTATTTATTATATGTGCAGCCAGCTAATGCATACATGTACAATTTGTATAAGCCCTACTTTATTTACATTGTTTTTTAAAGTTTTAATCAAGGCAGAATTGTAAGCTTTAGATTCCGGCTGGGTGTGCATTTAATCTTGCACTTGTTGATTCCTGTTGGTTGGAATTCAATTTGATGGCTGGCCATGTCAGAATCAACTTCTCCCTCTCATGAATGCCCCCCCCCCCCCTGTAGAGAATAATGGAGAGCTTCTAATCAGCCACTGTTTGTTGAGCTGCCAAGAGTATAAAGCAGCACATACAGAGTATGAAATGACAGTCTTACTTTGATGACACCATACATACATGCTGTAAGTACAACTTCTTATACATAAATTTGTGCACTATACATTGCATGAAGGTTTACCCAAAGTTCAGCTCATCTTGTCATAACTTTTGTTGGTTTCATGCAGAAGCATTTATTTTGTTCACAAATTACAGAAGTATTTCTGAATAATCCTACATGTAAAAAATTAGATCATAGAGATGAATAAATGGTTGACTGTTGCTTTTGAAAGCATATCTCATTAAATGTGGCACAGACCATGTTGTACTCACTTTAGATGAGTTTTCACATGCTACAGCATGTCCGTCTGGCTTTATTGAAATATATTCACATATAACTTATTTTCACAAAGCACAACAGTTTTGCTAGTTTGTTAGTTTATTATACTACCAGAAAAGGGTCAAAGCGCAAACCTAGCTTGAACCGCGTTAGTGACAATACAATTACTGTATGAAACTTTGCAAAAACCAAATAATATTTACAAAATGGAATTTTGTGACAATTACTGTATGAAATTTTGCAAAAACCAAATAATATTTACAAAATGGAATTTTGTGACAAAATGAAATTTAACAGAAAATATAATTGAGATTATGGAAACTAGTATTTGATTAACATTACTGATAAAAAGTTATATTTAAAGAATGATAAAGTGAAGTCCTAGTGTTCTTGCATTGGAATAGATAGGATCTTACTGCCAAGTGTTTTACATATGATTTTAAAATCTTTTTCTGCTACTTTCTTTTTTCATCGCTGCAATTGTATTTACATCCCTCCTTATTTATATCTTCTTTTAGGTAAATGTTTGTCCCCTTGAGCTCACCTAGCAGTAGTGCAATTTGGTCTTTCTGCAGACATTTACAAATATTTTCAGCTTCATGGTGCCATTCTATTGCTGTGCCACAGTTCCTTTACCATTATTCTTAAACCCGCGAATAACTTCTGTGGAGAATTCGGCATTCATGTATTTCGTGAACTTCATTACCGCATTAAACCTTTCCTTCATGGTCTTAAGAAATTGTTCCTTGGCTTTCTTTCTACCTTTCGGCAATCCTACTGCTCTGAAAAAATTGTTCCAGCTCTTCAGATTTCTACCGTTTTATCCTGATCTTGAACCTTATTTTGCAGCCCATTTATCTTCCTACCTCAGTATGTTGAAATCATTCCCTCATTCACTTCAGTTTTCTTGGGATAGCAATTTTTTGGATGTTTATGGCAAAAACAAGGATATGCTATAACTTTAATTAATTTAATTGAAAAAAGCTGTAGCAGGTAGCACAAGAACTTTCCAAAATATGAGATGAGGAACATACAGTACATCCAAAATAAAGTAAGAACATCATCTTGTAAAAGTCTTTTGTTTACCTATTTTGCCCTCTCTATCTTCTCACCACCCCAAATCTCCTTTCAAGGACCTTTGACTCTTCACCACAACATTATCCCATGTTAAGAACTCTATTTAGACAACTTGCAAAGTATTTGCGATTAGCAAAGCTTATAAATATCAAATAAATCAAACACAACGGGGTTGGTGGAGTTTGAATGGGTGTTGGCCCTATGTGTATTATTTGCAATTTTAAAAGGTAGTTGAGAGTAGGAAAAGGTAGGAAGTGATTTGGGGGGGAGTCAAAAAAGTTGAAAAGGGTAAAGTAGTGGCTGATTCTTCCTTCCAGCTGGGGTCGTCATACTTCATTTTGGATTGTACTGTAGTGTGAGTGATAGACACTTCTTGGGACAGCACAAGCTTCCTCTGAATCAACATAAAAAAATTAGACAGACTAAGAACAGGAAGGATACACTCCACCAAAACTGTCCACCAAAGTTGGCCAATGAACAGGCCTTCATACATGCTGTGCAAATTAGGCCGATTTCGCTGTTTCGCATATTTTGGTAAGGGTTACATGTGTAATTCATTCATGGATGGATTGATCTTTCTGCAAGCTTAAAATTATATATGATATGTCTCTGAAATGTTAAAAGGTTACGGTGAAAAATGCCGGTAAAGATTTGAAGTGGACGAAATCCTGCATGCTGAGTAAGTTAATTGTATTCATCAAAGTGTTGATTATTATTATCACCCCTCCTTGTAGTAAGCACAAATTAATAACAAATAAATCAATAAAGTAATCCATCAGTTTATCCATCATCTATCCATCAATTGTGCAGTCAATCAGTCTATACCCATCAATCATGCAATCAATCAGTCAGTCTATCTTTATTATCTCTCAATGCACAGTATTACACACATGCCATGGGTATATTTATTTTCAGTATATATTTCCAACACAACGTTTGGGTATTATTACATTTAAGATGTTGATTATTTATATGTCACTCAACTTGCTAATTACCAAACTAGCACCAGGTAAATGTTGTTTAAACAGTGAAACAATAGGGCCAATAAAATACAGGGATGGGGGTTGAACAAAGAACTGTATCTACTCTTTTAAATTTATGCAACTTTCTAGCTACAATTACTTGCAATAATGCATTGTATTAAAACATTGACATAGTATTAGTATATATTATATTAAACTATTAAAAAAATTTTAATTGAAATTGAAGTGAAATTTAGTTACATTTATGAACTTGAGAAGAGAAATCACTAGTTATTTGAACTAAACATAGGAAAAAATTTCAATTCCGAATTTCAGATACAAACACACTTACATTGAATATCATGTAATAAGGGTTTACTGCACTTCCAATTTAATCAATCTTGTGATTCCTAATTAGAAAGATAATCTAATAGAATGTCTTGAATGCATAATTATAATGCTCACATGTCAACTTGACTTGTTTTCTCCATCTACATGACTGCGGTGCAGTGCAGTTCTGCTTAGCTGCGGTGCAGTGCGGTGCGTTTCCATGAGACTGCAGTGCAGTGCAGTTGCGGTTCCGAACTTTGCGGTGCAGTGCTGTAGCGGTGCAGTGCGGTAGCGGTTTACAAATTAGGCACCGCGCAGACCTCTAGACTGTGACGTTGATTATGATAATATGCAGCAATGGAATGATTCGTTTAGGGTAAATTCACAATGATTTTGCACCATATGACTTTTGTATAATCCCTAAACTAAAAGAGGAGTTGAGGGGTGAAAGATGTGCTCCAAATCAGGATAAGCGAGTTAGGTAATGATCATCTATGTTCACAGAAAAATATGTGACCTGCTCCACCAAAATGAGTTCAAAGTAGGCAATCCCTATTTTCCAGAAATCAGCAAAATGTATCAAAAGGTCACATTTTGATGTTTTTTAGCTGTTGGTACCACGTTTTAGCAAAAGCCCTTTTCTTTGAATATTTAAGACCATTTTAACCAAAAACAGATTTTAAATTATCTAAACTAGGTGTATTTCTTGATTTACTTAGTTCTTTTATTGCAATGGTGGGAAATTCAAATGCCATTTTCTCAAAGTTCAATGTTCCGCATCATCAATGTTTGAGGTGCCATATCTTTGGATTGGATGGAGATATCAAGACATATGAAACATCATTTTAAAGCCCAATTCCAGTAGAACAAAGTCATTTTCACAATTGAATATGATAGGAGGCCGACTTTGAACCCATTTTGGTGGAGCAGGTCACATATGTCATAATTGGAAGAGGGATTGTATGTGTAGTTTCCACAGTGTACATGAATGGCATTCAGTTGCTTTCAAAAATCTGATTGCCCCAAACAAGTGACCAGGCACATTAATGAAATGGCAATGGCCAATGCCTACTCACTTTGACATATTCCCTATTTTTGTGAGCAACATTTGAAATTTAATGCTGTTTTCACAAATTTACCTTGAATAATCCACTTCAAATTTCTTTAGGTCTATTTTGATTCGATCAAGTAACAATCTGAACAACCGGATACCATTTTGTGCAACACCAAGGTAGTGGTGAACGGTTTATAAATCATCTCCAAACTTTTGGCCAGCAGTGTAACTCTCCTTTGAGGATAATTGGTGTGTTTGTTTCAGTTACATTTCATTGAGGCATCTATCAACCAGTGCAGGTATGAGGGCAAAACAAGCTAAACATACATAATCCATGTGTCAATGCATTTAGTCAGTTTCTTGAAATGTGTGGTCATAATTTACAAAGATATGCAACTGAATCTGTGAAATCACAGTTTTGAGATAAAGCGTAGTGCAAACTGGAAAAACACATAACGATGAAAATGGTTGCTGTAGGACATATTTTTCTTGCGGAAATGATCTTACAAGTGCACCAAATGACACCTGGATTTATTTCAGGTACGTACTGAAATAATCTGCAGATTTGCTTAATATCAACTTCGTGCTGTCATGACCATTTAATTTAATTGTAATATTTAGTTAACTTGTAGGGATATATTTATAACAATGAATTGTGTCATTAATATCAATGTGCAGGAGGCTGTGGAAATATCAAGAAAAAGCACATAGAAAAACTGAATGACTGATGCAATCAAAGAGATACTTCAATAAATTAGTCAACAATACTATTGATCACAATACGTTGTACTGCATATGAAACATGGGCGGCCATACTAATCATTGAGAGACAAGATGTATCAGGGCTAGCAAATGGCTTCAGTGCACCTATATACTAGCATATGACAAATCAAAGAAATGCCCCAGAAATGTGTGTTTTGATATATTTGTCAGAGATTCCATCCAATTTGACAGTTGATTATGAAAAATCAAAATTCACAGTTATTTTTGGGTGTTGTTGGTTCTATAAGTTGTAGTTTCTTATCAACTGCTGTCTTATGTCTGAAGCTAAAAGCACAAATAGTAACAAACAATGTATAACAGTTTGTGATCACTTCTGTCAATGTATGTTAATTATAATTTGTCATGTGATTTTGGAATAGGCTCCCACCAGTTATGTATTTCTTCAAAATATGCAAATACTATAAAGGAAAAAATGATTTGCATGCCGCAACATTATCAAAATAAGTGAGATGTACAAGGTCAACTATTGCTTTTACACCATATCTGTATGTTATTTGCAAAATGACCCTTCTTCTCCAATCTCCAAATTCGAATTGCATATGCTTGTGTAGAAATTTAATACACCAAAACAATACAATACAAATGTACAGTGCAAATGTCCAAATGCACCTAGTGTCTCTGTGTCTGTAGTATTGTTCCTCTGGCTGCCAATCTTGTTCTGCCAGATTTGGGCTGGTAGAGGGAGGTGCAGCAGAGCCCCTGGTGGCAACAACAACACCACCAGTGGCCAGCAGGGGAACTAGGGCTCATCTGCTACACTCTCCCCCTTTCTATCTGGCAAATAGCTGTGTCCTTGCAAGACTCCATGGTCCCGGTCGGTTCTTGTTCCGTTCCATTCCAAATGACATCCAAGGTGCAAACAGGGTGCGCAGGTGTAGGTCCCTCCCATGGCCTTGTACCGGTGCATCCATCCGGTGCAAAGTTGTCCCTCCAAGGTATATACAGTCCTAGGTGCGATGATTCCACTCCCAGAGTATTTACAGTCCATGGAATATGTACAAATGATGAATATTTACAGATGACCCACAGCTCCTGAAAGGAACATGATGACAGTTAGCCTGACCCTACAGAACTCCGAACGCCTTACGGGCATTGTACCCTGCCGCCTCGAGGGCTGCAGACGGGCATAGGCCTTTCACTTGGCCGATCCACTCACCTATCTGGTATAAGTCACGCCGGGAGATGCAGGGCCAGGAGCCATCCGCATCACCCTGGCGGACCTTCCCAAACAAGGAGCATCGGACTCAAGTAGAATTTTGTCCAAATTAAGCCCCCGGCGGCCATGCGATGGTCCTCAGCTTCGGAGCCTGTAAGGGTCAGTGACTTCGGAGAAAAGCTAAAGAGGCATTCAGGAAATGCTTCCTGCCATTGTCGCACCTCATCCCGGCCTCCAAGAAAGCAATGCACCTGAATTATGGTGGTACGCCCAACGCGCTGCTTGAGGATACGCAAGCAGTCTGCGAGGGCGCCCTCACCACGACAGTGCACTACCACCGGTAGGGGGTCGGGACGAAGGCGCAACATGGCATGAAGCGCATGCCTCTGCTCCTCGCGCTGTTTGGTCTTCGTGCATCGCAAGTAGTCGAGCCCGACTTCCCCTAACGCCACGCAGCGGGGAGAGGAGAGGCGTTGGCGAAGCTCTACCTCATTCTCTAAATACGCTTCCTGCTGCCGGCCACAAACTGCGGGGTGTATGCCGAAGGTCGGATGTACGTTCAGGTTATCTTCCAGCTGGTCCCACATCTGCCAACGGTCGGGGTGGGCAAAACTCGCAATCCATCCATCATAGTGGATTCGGCAATCATCAATCGATCCAAGTTGTGACACGAAATCCACCCCAAACCTGTCAAGGTGAATGTGGGCGTCAACAGCATGTGGGATCAGTGGTATCCGTCTAGGTCGTTCATCTTGGGGTCGGAATTCGGAGATGGCCACTGCTTGAGCTGCGTCATTGCTCAAGTTGGCAAGGATGCATGCCAGAACTTTGGGGTGCAATAGGCAGGCCACCACGGTCGGTGGCTGCACAGCCATCTCCTCCAAGGGAGTGACTGTGTGCCCATTGCGCTGCTCCCAAAGTCTGAACACCACCCGCTGCTCTAACGAAAGGTGGAATGGGGAGCGATCCAATGGGTAATATCTTTCGCTCCCAACCCTCTGGAGCAACTCTTCATTGGACCTGCACTCTAAATCCTTTCGGATTAGTTGCAGAAGCCCATTGCAGAGGTGTGCCCAGGAGGTGGCATTCGCCTCGGTCATAGCGGCGGGCGGGCAGGATTGAGCATGACGGTTTTTCAGGTTGCTGACTGAGGACTCCCACTTCTTGCAGCGCCAGCAGGCCCGGTCAGGGGTAATCCACCAAGGCAGGTGGTTCGCCTCCACATGCCGCCTCATTCTGACCGAAACCTGCCGGCGACAAACAGGACAGTAGGAGCCCCCGGCAGTGGTTGATGGCCTACCTTCTTCATCACTTGGCCCCACTTCATCCAAAGTGATGAAATCCAGAGCATGCTCCTCCTGCTCTTGTGCGGTGGCCTCCTTGGTTTCTGAAGCAGCACGTTTTTCCTTATATCTTCTTCTCCTCCTTCTGTTTTTTTTCTGCTGCCTCGACAGCTGGGGAGTCTCCAAAGGAATGGGGGCGGTTCTTTCTGCGGGAGTTTCCTCGTCACTTTCGAACCCTGGAGGGGCATCCACCTCAAGCACAAAGGCTCGAGGGGATTCCGCCTCCACGTTCAAGTCGAGGAGGAGATCCGCTGCATCGGGAACATCTGGCTCCTCACGGGAGTGGTCAAGGAGGAGGTCCGCTGCATCGGGAACACCTGGCTCCTCACAGGAGTGGTCAAAGAGGAGGTCCGCTGCATCGGGAACATCTGGCTCCTCACGGGAGGTCGAAGTCCAAGGAACAACGAGCCAATCACCGTGGTCGTCTCCCACCACTAGAGGGGCCTCTTCTTCCTCTTCCTCATCCTCTGAGATCTCGATCACATCATCCTCGTTAATCTCATCTGCATATGTCCACTCTCTTCCGGGCCCCCTCCCTTCGTCAAAATAGTTGGGAGGAAGGTTGGCGCCACGGACATCGTCAGCAGTCACTGGACGTATCTCCGTCTTCTCCACATAGTCCACCCCATCAAAATACCGGGTAAGAATGGTAACGATTCCTGCCGGATGGATCCGTTTCTTTTGCATGAAATGGAGGTACTCCATTCTGTCAGGCTGAAAAGAGAAGAAAAAGAGGCATATGTCATCATGAGCTCATAGGTGCCTGATAGGCGCCTCAACTTAATTCTAGAGGTTAGTGGAAAGGTGCTCCTGATGTGCCCCGTTGGGAGACAAAATCTTGTAACCATCTCGGTTGGCGCCGTCGCCGACTGCTACGGCGCAGTGGGGGTTGCCCTTCATCATTTTTCTCGAAATCTGAGCTTCCTTCTGCTACCAGTGGAGATGCGACGGATGGCAACGGCGAAGGCAATGTATCCGTCTGGTTGCTGATTGGGTCAGCCTGGATGTCTTGAACTGGAACTGCTGTGTCGAGAGGGACTTCTGAATCATCGTTGTCCAAAAAGTGAGGCAGCGACCAATCGGTCGCTTCCTCCTGTACTGCCGGGGAATCACGTAGACGAGCCCGTTCGCGACGTGCCCATAATGGCACATTTTCATCTGAGCAACGCCGCAAACGGTCGTGATGCACAACTTGTCGACGTCCACGAGAATTGATGATCACAAAAAGGATCTCGGACAGCTGCTTGGTAACCAGGAATGGCCCGGTGTAAATGGGCTGTAACTTGCGACTTTGTCCGATCTTCCCTGCCGAGTTTAGGAGGTAAACCAGGTCTCCAGCTTCATAGGTGTCCAGCTTGATCTTACGGTCATAGCTGCGCTTGCGGCTGTGGAGAGCTGATCCAAGTCTCTCTCTGGCACAGTTGTGGATGTCTTGAAGGGCGAGACGCATTTGCTGGACGTATTCAGCCTCGGTATCCGTGGATGGTTCAACTCGTGGCAGGTTAGAGAGAAGGTCCATGGGCAAGGTCACCTCGCGGCCCAACATTAACATGTTGGGTGTGAAACCTGTGGACCTATTCACAGTCGCTCTGATAGCCATGCCTATGAATGGAATATACTGGTCCCAAATGGCCTGATGTCCATCTATGTGGATCCTAAGCTTGTTTAAGATCTCCCTATTCATACGTTCCACCTGCCCATTGGAACTAGGGCGATAGGGGGTGGTACATGCTTTGGCCATCTGCAACAAGTTACATACCTCATTGAAGAGTCGGCTGTCAAAGTTTTTGCCCTGGTCGCTAAAAACTTCATTGGCACAACCCATACGGCAAACAAACTCCTCAATGAAGGCTCGGGCCACAGTTTCGGCTGTTTGATCTGATAAGGCCTTCAGTTCCACCCATTTGGTAAACTGATCTACCATTACCAGAATGAATCTCTTGTGTGTTGCGGACTCTGTCAGAGGTCCAAGGATATCAATGTGCACACGCTCCATGGGTTCGCCTGCGTGGAACTTGCGCATTGGGGCCCGGGGATTTCTGTTGGTCTTCTTGTTGCGGGCGCAGTCATGGCAGGATTGCACAAAGATCTTCACGTCCGTGGTTATTCCAGTCCAGAAAAAATGTCTCCTGATAAGGTGAATGGTTTTCTCCGGGCCTGGATGACCTGAGCAAATGTTGGTGTGGGCCAGTGTGATGATGTCATGTCGATGTCTATTTGGAACAACAAGGAGAGGGCGTTTGGTGGATCCTGATGGACAAACCCAATTATAAAATAGGATCTCCTGGATAATCTCGAGTTGACTACGAAGGCGCCACAGTTGTTTTACCGCTGCACTCTGTAGATACAGTTCTCCGGGCTCTGGCTCTATTTCGTCCTCCAGCCAGTGGATTAAAATTCGCAACTCCGGATCTTCACGCTGGCGGATCTTCCATTGTTGTTCCTCAGTTGCGGCTCTCTGCATAGCTTCATCTCCTTCCTCGGCTTCAGCCGTCACTTGTCGTATGGAGAGGGGGAGAACATCGTCCACAAACTCATCAAATCTTTCCCATTGGGATTGCATCCGCGTACAATAAGGACACCCGCCGCATGGAAGAGATTTCACATTGGTGCCCACCTCGTAGTATGGACATTCATCAACATTGAGCCGACTTAGTCCATCAGCATTTCCATGGTTCCGTCCGGGCCGATGGGCGATCTGGAAATCAAACTGTGATAATGCTTCCAACCACCTGGCGAGTTGTCCTTCTACGTTTTTGAAGCGCATTAGCCATATAAGACTATTGTGATCTGTCCTCACCAGAAAGTGACGGCCAAGAAGATAGAACCGGAAATGGTTCATGAAAGTCACCAGGGCTAACAGCTCCTTCCGCGTGGTGCAATACCTCCTCTGTACTGGTGACAAGGACTGACTCGCGTAAGCGATCACTCGCTCACTGTCATCTTGCACTTAAGATAATTCAGCACCAATGGAAACATCACTTGCATCAACATCCAGAATGAACATGCCTGTGGAGTTCGGATACGCAAGGACTGGGGCTGATACAACACAGCGAATAAGGTCCTCAAACGCATCTTGATGTTTGTGCTCCCACTGTAGCTTCTCGTTGGTCCGGGTCTCTTTGACAAGCTGGTAGAGGGGCGCCGCTTTATCAGCCAAGGCCGCAACGAAGTCGCGATGGTAGTTTATGAATCCTAGGAAGGACTCTAAGTCAGTTTTCGTGACAGGTACCGGCCACTCAAGGACGCTTTTCACCTTAGCCTCGGGAATACTAATACCCTGACGGCCTACCCTGCGCCCAAGAAAGTCTACCTCAGTCCGGAACAACTCGCATTTCTTTGGTTTGAACTTCAAGTTGTGTTCTCGGAACCGCTGCAGAACTGACTCAAGCGCCTGGTAATGTTCCTCAAATGTGCGTCCTAAAATAATAATATCGTCTAGATAAACCAAGACATTCTTCCAGAGCATGTTCTGAAGAACATATGTCATTATCCTTTGATAAGTTGCCGGCGAATTGCAGAGACCCATGGCCAGACGAACATGTTCATACAGGCCGTACTTGGTGATAAAGGCCGTCTTGTGACGATCCCGAGGATCGATCAAGACTTGCCAGTATCCACTGGCCATGTCTAAAGTGCTGAAATACAGGTTATCCGCGAGCGCGTCCAGACACTCCTCAATCAAAGGGAGAGGGTAACTGTCGCGTCGGGTCACCTTATTCAGACTACGATAGTTAATGCAATACCTGTACTTGCCATCTTTCTTTTTCACAATTACAGGTGCGGCAGCCCACTCACTCGAGGAAGGTTGGATTATGCCATTCTTCAACATCAAGTTGAGGTGAGCTTCCTCTTCATCTTGAAATCCTAGGGGTGTTCTGCGAAGTCCATGTCGGACAGGAGGGGCGTCGCCGGTATCTATACGGTGCATAATGGTCGCAAATTCACCCAAGTCAAAATCATGACAAGCAAAAACGTCACCATATGCTGATAGTAGCCGCTGCAACGCCACACACTCCTCCCCTTCCAAATTTGTGGTGCTCCGCTGATACAAGGATACAAGATGAGAAGGAAGTGTTGTCATATCTGTTGCAGTTTTGTCCTTGTCGATATTGTCACATTCGGTGGCGGCGCCAGGAACGGCCCCTGGATGTCCAGATCCTGTATCTTCCTCCAAACTGACGATGACCTCTGCTTGACGTGCTGTAGCAAGGAGCATCCCAACATGGATGTGCACTGGCGTGGAAGATGTGTTCACCACAGTGATGTCAACGTGGGGCTCACTATGTACAACACAGGCAGGAAATGTTACTGGCAAGTGTGAGGGCAATGGATCAATCACAATATCAGATCCTTCGTCAAATACTTCTTCCACGTTGCATTCCAGGGTCTGACTACAGAGTGGTGGCACGACTTTCCGTTCATTTCCTTTGACCTGTTGCCCTGGATGTCAGATGTGAATCTGGCCACAATAATGGCGTCTCCAATTTGAATAAATCCATGGTTGAAGTCCATTGTAGCACCCACTTCATGCAGGAAGTCCAGTCCCAAGATAAAGTCTTCTCTTATAGCTCCGATGATAATGGTCCAATGATAGATTGCATTGCCAATACCTAACGGAACATTAACAGCAACGCTGGCAGTCATACCCATTTTGTCACCAACTCCCCAAAGGGAGATTTGGCGTCCCTCCACAGGCTGTAAGCCGGCTGCTTCACAGAAGGTATTGCTGCCAAGCGTAGCTTGGGAGCCAGTATCCAGCACAGCATGTGTCTTCACATTGTTGACTGTTATTGGAATTGTCATTGTCAATCCTTGCGACTGAAGGGACGGTCTTGGAGTGTCAGGAGGGTGGTCAACATGAGAGCTGTGGACGGCTATATGACCACCTACGGCCGTCCATTGGCTTTTGGGCTCTCGGCTTTTGGACACTCAGCTCTAAAATGACCCGTCTCATCACAGTTGAAGCAGCGATCGTGTGGTCGACTTCTGCGATTTGGAGATCTTGGTGGAGATCTGAAGGGGCTATTACGAGCCGGAGACCACACAGTTTGTGCCGCAGTTGAAGTCATTCTCCGAGGGGGAGTCGATGGTTGGTGACTGCCAGCTGCCGCATGCCGTGTTGTCACTGGTTCCTCCAGAAAAGACACTTGTCGGGTGGCGGGAAGTGAGGATTTACCCATTATGGCTTTAAGAAGTGAAGAGTGATCCTTCAAGCTAGACAGTGCTTGTTGGATGTTCAAGGGCTGGATCTTAGCAGCCTCATAGGCCGCGGTACGGTCTCTTGCACCCCTCATGAAGATCTCCACTGCAGAAATATTTACGATATCCAATGGAAATCCTCAATAGGCCTGGTTTACTTGGGTCTGCACTCTATCCGCAAACTCATCAATTGGCTCATCAACTCTTTGACGAACGTCTTGTAGGTCACGTCGAAGGACATCAGCACGTTCTACACCAGCGAATCGTTCTTGTAATCTTGCAGTCAAACGACGATGGCTTTGGCAGACATCGGGAGGCAAAGTTCTGACAAAAGAAATTGCCTTGCCGGTGAGACAGCTTTTCAGATGCTGCAGCCGCATTTTCTTGTCAAACTGGTAGAAGTCGCAAATGTTTCTGAATTGAAATAGGAAATTATCCCATTCTCCAAGGGTGCCGTTAAACTGTGGCATCTTTGGTGTTGGCGCCCGCTGTTTTTCCGGTCGGCCGTCCCGAGTCCGTGATCGGGAGGCCCTGGAAAAGTTACCAGGGAAAGGAATTGGGCCAACATTATCATCATCGTCCGAGTCTGCAGAGCTGCTAGAGAAGTCTGCTGTCCCATTTAATGCTGGAGCAATAGGAGGTGCAGCACTAGTGTCTCTTCCTGCAGATGCTGGGGCGGGTTGAACAATACTGGCTTCCATTCTTGCAGGTTCTGTGGCAGCTGCATGACCAGAATTGTAGTCAGTTTCCAAAGGAATCCTTGGAAGTTGTGCGGCACGAGGAATCGTTCCCGGGTATGGCGCTTGATATGGCTGCCCATACTGAAAGACAGGGGCACCCTCTAGTAGTGGAGGCAGCGGCTGGAAAAAACCAGCTGGTGGCTGGCCCATGGTAGGTTGACCATACGATGGAGCGTAACCTGGATGTGGGACATTCCTCGGGTCAGCAGGATGGTAATTATAAGATGCGTCACAGGCTGCTGAGCCACGGGAAGTAGCCACATGATCGTAATGGTTGAGATGTCCCCCATCAGATGGTGTCCTCGCCATTGGGAAGACAGCAGGTTGAGGATTGTAGTTAATCCGTTCGTCATTGGGTCTCCCAGTAGGAGTCTCTCCATACTCATTATGGTAACATTGAGTCCTGGTGTTGTTATAAGGCCGCTGAGGTGTACTGGTAGGCACTCCGTGGGGAACTTCCTGGCGATTTCTAGTAGTCAACGGTCGAGGCAGGGACCAATTACCATAGCCTTGAGGTCGTGGCGCACTATTTCTGGAAGGCTGTTCATCCACATAATGTTGTCTGTATGGCTGAGAATGATGATTAGGCCTAGTCCCGTTCTCCATCTGTCGTTCCCATTGATGTTCTACAGGTTGGCAGGGCGCCTGATGTTGATCCTGGAAGTAATTTTGGTTCCCTAGCGCTCGAATAGGCCGTGTGGTCTTCTGGTGCCTCCGATCATACATCCCCTGCTTGGATCCAGATTGGCCATCCAATGACTGTGGCTGGATGAGGCGTTTTCCAGGTCCTGAAGACGGAGGGAGTTGCGGTTGGCTTGGACGAAACGCTGTTTTCGGTTGCTCATTTGCAACCTCTCGGTCACCAACATGTTCATTGGCCATTGTTGAGGATGGTCGCTCGACATAGCGCAGCTGTAATTCTCTCCTCTGGCGAATGGACCAATGCTCTTCTTTATTGGCAGGCACGAACGATTGACTGGTAGATGGCTTGGGTCTGACAAAGGTTGTGTCCTGACTCTTCACCTCTGTTGGAGGAGGCTGAAGAACAAGAGGTGTTTGCTGTGCTGTATCTGCTTGAAGCCTCATGTGTTCCCAACTCAGTGACCTGTCAGGAGAAGACATTGCATTTTGGTCATTTTCGGTTGTCATAGGAGGGTAGCTGGAAGTCAGAGGGACTCTGGGTGAGGCAATTCTGTCATGAACAACCTCCTCCCGGATCCCCGTCTGATCCATTCTACCTTGATGTGCCGCTCCTGATGGGAAGTATTCATGTTGAGTCCTCTCCGCTGTCCTGGAAGAGCGATACCATTGGTCTTGGGGGATATGCTGGGTGATGTGCCGGAAAGCTTCTGGAGTACGGCGAAGATTTGAGGATTCCCCAAAATTTTCCATCTGCTCAGGTGGCCCAACCTGTGACGTCTGATTCTCAACATAGGGTACCTTCAGGTGAGTCAGTGAAGATGAGGACGGATCCACACACTGTTCCGTGTTAACCGAGATTGGTCGGAATGTGTTGGATACCAAATCCCCAGGGGCTTGACCCTGACCTGAAGGTGATGGTCCTGGTCTTCTTTTTGTATCTCCGAGGCCCAACTGTCGATATTTCTTGCGAATGGTATCTTTGGCTGACATTGGAGACTCAGTAAGGGTGCTAGTGTAGTCTTGCGGGTCTGAGGTTGAACCCATGGTCAAGGAATTTCTGCGTCCCAACTGTCCCTGGCCTTGTAGAGTGGGTTGTGAGGATATCTGTTGCAAGGTGTCCGTAACTTTTTGGTGAAAGTCATTCCACTCCGCATTTCTCTGCTGGCACCATATATTCATCTGGGTAGCATATTCACCCATTGACCGTTCCTGTTCATCAATCCTATGTCCCATTTTCCGTAATTCCTTCATCATGGTGTTCTGTGAAGTATTCACTGCCTCCAGAGTCCTGGCGATGTCTTCCATGCTAAACCTTGGTCTGGAAAATCCATACGACGAGGGTGGCATTGGGTACTGACTGGACATCATTCCCGTCATTCCACAGGCCTCATTTTCAAGGTTCTGGGAGTTTTCCAGTCGGTCTTCCCACTTTTCCGGTGTAAAATGGACATTGTTGTCAATTGATGATCCAGATTCCTGTGTTGCTCCGGCATTGTGTGGAGATTCAGCATCATGTGTTTCAGCAGCGTTCTCAGATGATGGTGCGGGCATTTGCATGGTAATCACACCCTGTTGTAGCCAAGCCTCCCACTGTTCCTCCTTCACTCGGGTATTTGCTGCCAAGAGTGCAAGAGACAGGGGTTCCTGGGACCGCAGGGCAATGATTTTTGCAGCCGATGCCTGCCCAATATTCGGAAGAATACGTAGCTCATCTTCAGTAGCTGTTATCAAATTCACCGGCTCCATGGCTGCTGGCCTTGCAGAAATAGCAGCCGTAGTGGTGATTGAGGGAGTCACAAAAACAAGCTAATAGCAAGTCTGCAATTCTACCAAGTCCCTTCAATTAGGACAACAACAAACTGGGAGCTCCCTGTCACCACATTAAATGCAGAACTGGAAGTCCACAGAGTGCTATTGACCTACCAGCAATTATACTGGGTATCACATACAAAGAACCGCGATGATAATTTGCTATCAGGGCAAACGCAATACAGCTAATGTGTGAAAGTTAGTCGCTTAGAAACTAAGAACTTAACTATCAATTCAATAATTCAACACAGTAATCACAATCACATGATATATTATCAATAAGAGCTAAACAAGTCAGTTAACCAGAATAATGATGACTTAAATATAAATCTTAAATGGAGGTTGCAGACAAATGAGGAAAGGAGGGTCTTGTAACACTCTGCCAGAGACACACCATGTCAAAGACAGGCAACAAGAGCCACCCACTGACCTCACGGGAGTCTGCAGGCTCTGTCCCTAAAAGTCACCAGCCAACACTGACTTAATCTAAAGAACTTAAATTGATAGAATTAAGTCAGCACTAAAGCTATGTAGTGATCAAGTGGCTTATAGTATAGCCTAAAACTTAAAAAGTTAGGTACACATAAACCACTAAATCAGCTTAACGGTTATATGTCTAACTTAATTGTTATATATCTAACTCAATAAATTAAAGGAACTTGCAACTTATTTCACTTACAACCCCTACTGAATACCTGTAGCCACAATGTATATACATGCATTCCACAGGATTCAGCAAAGGAATCACAAATGAAAAAGGAGCAAAATTATTGAGTTATCTAAATTCTTAGATGTAACTAGCTAACTTAAATTCTAAGAGAATCGCTGAAGTCTCTGTCTGTGCCCCTTGCTAAATACCTGCAGATGCAATATGCCAAAGCATACACAGTCCCACAGAATTCCACAAGGCAACAAAACAAAAACTAGCAAAATACTCAACAAAATTAGCAACTTACCCCACTCTCCCTTACTAAATTTTTTTGGAGTGGGTGCACTATATGCACTATATGACCTTAGAGGATGTCCTGCTGTACTATGTTATTCGCAAGTTCCAATCCTCTTGGTCAAGGTGTAAATCAAATGAATGAATGTGTTACTTGAATGAATGAAGGTGTGAATGCTCACACGACACCTTGGCTAATCCAAGCTGTCAAGTTCAGAAAGTGCAAAATAATATCTGCCCTCTGAATTCAACAGAATTTACAAAAAATTGTATAATATTTATTTTGCACCAGCCTAAAATCTGACTGTCAGTCCACCGAAAATCAGTATTACTGTCCTCAGTGAGAGCCAAACAGACAATTCAAAATGGCTATGCAACGACTACTAAATAACTAAAGTTAAGTTTTTAGAATTTGTTTAAAAAAATTAATTTAAATTTAAGAAAAGAAAATTGCAAGGGCAAGAGCTCAACTGCCACTCCTTCGAATTGCAGCAAAATACTGCCCTCAAAGGTAAGCAACAGCTAAGATCAAACTGCCAATGCAACTAAGTACTAAGTTTAAATTTTAAATAAATAAATTACTCTAACCAATCAGCAAAATATAACTGACTGTTGTGTGCAATTACTGAATTGAGGGGGACATGTGCAACCCAACCTAAGATTTTTTACAATCTATGTTGGTGCCATGTGCCTCCACCCAAAATAGAACAACTCCACAAGCAATCAAGTTAGTTTGCTGCTAAATAACTAATTAAATTGAAATTAAATATTTATAAAACTATGTAATGTGAAGAAATATGAAATAGTGTAATGTCACAATTGCCTCAGTATGTAAAACAATTTCTTGCAACAACCGCAACAAAAGTGACCACTATACCCTCCTTCCCAAAAAAAATTTATTATTGATTTAGTTTAATGTATTGTATAACTAGTTTAATAAAGTTCTAAGTTCTAAGTTAGAGTTTACACTAAAACATCGATTAATCCTACTAAGTGCAAACAATACAGACACCTAAAATGTGAGAAAAATATTCAAACAAACAGTGTCTAATGTAATATCACCACACAAAGTAAGAATTAAAAAATGCATGAACTATTAAATAATAATCAGAGAACCAGCTAAACTGACAGCAGAGAAAAATAAATACTCAATGCTAACTTGAAAGTCAGCTCAAGTATACAAGTTGAACTATTACAAGTGCTCAAGTCACAATAATAATGTGATCAAGCAACAATGCTAAATGCTCAATGCACTGTAATTTCAGTGACCAAGCAGTGAATATCCAGGCTCCAAAATTCACTTCTGAACACCAGATGTAGAAATTTAATACACCAGAACAATACAATACAAATGTACAGTGTAAATGTCCAAATGTACCTAGTGTCTCTGTGTCTTGTTCCTCTGGCTGCCAATCTTGTTCTGCCAGATTTGGGCTGGTGGAGGGAGGTGCAGCAGAGCCCCTGGTGGCAACAACAACACCACCAGTGGCCAGCAGGGGAACTAGGGCTCATCTGCTACACTTGTATTGTTTTTTTGGGTAGTATAAATGGCATGCATGTGCATGATATGAAACCACCCATAGGCCAAAAGTTTCATCTTTCAGGGTTACTCTTAACACTCCCAAGGTGAGCATTTGAACCTCAAGCTGAAGTGTTCATTTAAAGTGTTATAAACAGAATAGATATATGGTTGTCTGGGTTCATGTCACAGGTGCATGGTTGCTTTCTTAGTTGCTACCGGTGAAATTGACATATGTTGGCATAGATATAGAAGATATTTCGTGGCAGTACATTCATTGGCAAAGCCAGCTAGAAGGCCTCTTGCAACCCATGTGCAGATTGATAATATTTGGGAATTCTTCATTTACATTGGGATGGTATATAATCATGTCTAAATGCTCTCCAGCAATTCAATTCTGCTTTTTTTTTCGCATTCTGTCATAACAATAACAATGTCATGTCGCATCCTGTCATAACAATAACAATGTCATGCACCAAATTCAAAAATCAAAAACAAAGTGATCAGTGTTGACCAACAATCTGGCAGTTTTTCTTTCTTTTTTTTTAAAAAAACATTTGTAATAATCTGCAAAGGGTAGTTCAAAGTAACATAGCTATTCCAACTGTGACATCATTATGGTCATAGCGACATGACACAAGCACTGGGGCAGTTTAAAAGAAGATGGAACACTAATATGAGAAGTGTAATTTCATGCAAAACAGAAGGTCTTATACATTTCCCCAACAGTCACCTTGTAACTCCTGGGAGATATGCTTTTAAACCATTGAAGTGCATTTACTGGTCTTGCTGAATCTGGCCTGAAGTACAGACAACAGAATTTGATAAGCAGTGCTGAGATCATAGGCATTCAGCGCTACTCCTTCCTGTCTTTCCATTGACCACAAGATGCCATCCATCACTTTCATCAATTATGCTGTCTCACAACTGTAATTTTTACAGTATACTGATTGGTAATCTGGCACGCGATCATTTTCATCAAAATATTTGGTAAATTGAGTGAGTGCTGTTTTCAAATACTTTGAATAGAAAGCTCAAGTTGCTCACAGGTCTGTAGTTACTAGGAACGAGATCAAGGATGAACTTCATTAAAGTTGGTCTGATGATGGCAGTGGTAATAAAAGTAGTAACAGATAGGGCAGCAGTGGTGGTGGTGAGGAATATAGTAGTGGTAGTAGTAGTGATGGTGGCCCGGGAATACACAAGAGACGCTCGTCTTAATGGTTTTCATTGTGGAACGGGGATTTTAACTGAACGTGGATTTTAGCGGCTTTTAATATGATTTTACTACATTTTACCCATACTTGGGGTGCTCCTAATAAAGGAGGAAGTTCCTTTTAGAAGAAGAAGAAGGCTGTCTTGCTACCTGGAATGAAATTTCCCTGATTCAAGTACTTGTAAATAATGTCAATCATAATGGGAAGAACTCTGGGTAAAACAACCTTCAGGATGCTGGTATTTCTTCTGTTCATTACACCAGATTTTTAAATGTTGATCTGACATCTTCGGTATGCCATAACTTTATTGTGCATGTCCTCGTTTTTAGCAGAGCATGCGCAACGATGACATTCTAGACTTTGCTCTCAAAAATGTCTGCAATAGACAAAGGTAAAATTGTTGTTATAGTTAAAATGAAGCTCTGATGAAAAAGCATCTATGTTAACTTGTTAAGAAATATAGTATCATAAAACTGAACTGCAAGCACACTGGCGCCGTCAGTGTACACCAAGTTTTGATCCAAAGTGTTCCCTTTTTGGTGTATGGGGGGTATAACATGCCCTGGTGGACAATTATCTTTGATGAACGTCGGTCTAAGGAAGCATTAAACCTCCAATTCACATTGGATCAAACGTTACTAAACTACGTAATCTGTCGACACATCATGCGGCATTCTAATGCATAGGTATATAAATTAATATTGCATATTTCTCCTCTCTTCACTGCGTACCCCCCAGGCTTGAAATACACCTCTGGGGCGTCAGGCGTGGCAGGCCAGCCCAGCCGCTAGCTTCTTGCATATGCGCAAACATTGGTGAAGAAGGCTGCCGTGGTTGTGTGGACTGAAATTATGTCGGTCTAGAACACCTTCTATACCACCGCAACACTTAATTTAAGTAGCCACAAGAGTTTCCATGATGTTTCTGAGTTGATTGAACCCATCGGACGGACTGTGGAGGTTGTATAGGCCTCACAATCGCCCTGTCAATCGGCGATTTTAAACATGTGGATTTCTTGACAGCGCTCGTATTTCGGATTTCAACAGACAATATCTAGTGAAATAGGTCCTGAAATGACTTGTATGAGAGTGGAATAACACAGAGGAAAGACTGTATATTCAATTATTACGGTGAAATCCTGGTGTTATGGGCAAATTGCTGGAGTACATGATACTTTGAATTTGCCATTGTCAAAAAGCAAGCAGGGCAGCCCGGCCAGGGGCTCGGATCCACTGGGGGCCGCTGCAATGCTTCTGGTGGTCCTGCCAGGCTGCTGGCCCCGTGGAAAAACCAAATTTAAATAAATCAAATAAAGCCCTTATACAATGGCCCTCATTACGGTTGACTAGGGAATGTTCCCATTTGATTTTGCTGCGGGGATTTTTTTTTGGTTGGGGATTCAAGATTTTATTTATTTGGGGGTTGTGCTTGGTTTGGATTTTTGTTGAACACCTGCAAAGAAAAAAACATGAATTAAAACAGTGAAGATAAGAGAAAAACAGAGATAGAGAGAGCAGAGCCAGGCAGCAAGCATTGAATGTGGCTCCAAAATAGGCAGACTTTTCTTCCTTGTTTTACCGAGCAGTCCGCAGTCCATTTAAGGACTACAATACAAATATACAACAAAATTCAATAACTTTGTGAGGGATTAATACTTCAACTCTGAAGAGTTGGAAAAATCCCAATCCAAATTGGCCTTGGATAGGTGGCATTCAGGAGAGCTGCAAGTAAGCTCACTTCAACTCCGGTCTTAAGTGATTCTCTCTTGGTCGTTTGTGGTTGAGCAGTACTTGGGAATTTTTTTTTTGCCCAATCTAATCTTACACAGTTTAAGAGATATTTATTTGGATATTTTTGTAACTGGTGTAGCTACTATTTCTTCATAGCTTCCTCCAATTATCACCAGCAAGCATCCTGTTGGAGGTTCTATAATCTCAAAGTTACCAGATAGATTGAATTAGGTATGGAATAGAGACTCAGGATCCTAGGTTCTGCAACTTTGTGCAAACCTTCAACAAACCTTTGCAGATAAGTATGATCAGACGTTTTCCCTGAACATTAATTTCAAAAGTTGTCCATACATATCAAAAACACGTTGGAGAAACCTTGGAACTTACGTATTGCCAAAGGTGTGACCATACCTTTGATAAACCTATGAATCAAAGGTATGGTCATACGTAATAGTCTAAGGTTGTAAAAACCTCTCAAATGAATGTTCAACAAATCTATGAATCAAAGGTACGGTCATACGTAATAGTCAAACGTTCTTCAAACCTCTCAACCAAAGGTATGACTTACACGTTTAGCCAAACATTACAACCAAACTATGTGAATTATAAATATAATACTGGATTTTCAACTTACATACAACGTTTCATCTGCAACCTGCAGACTTCATCAGGTGAATGGCAAAATCAAGGATGTTTCATTGTTTGATGTAACTGTTGGTGTCAGTGAAAACTGTAGGAAATTTGAAGCGCCCCAGGTGTGTGGCAGTTTAAACCGCAATCCTCCTGTCTTATTCAGTGTTGGTCTTTCTGTACGCTCGTAGATGGCTTCCTTTACCCCTCTTTTAAACCAATCTTCCTCCCTATCTAGTACCCTGAAGTCTGTGATGTCCACTTTGTGTCCGCTTGCTTGGCTGTGGCTGTAGATGGCAGAGTCATACATATCCCCATTGCTGGGTCTCCTCTGCTGGCTCACTCTTGTCTTCAAAGCCTGTTTCGTTTCCCCAATGCACTTTGCATTGCAGTTGTCTTGTTGGCAGTTGAACAGGTAGATGAGGTTAGACTGTGTGTCTTTTGAGGACTTGTCCTTTACCTTTACGCAGGTTGTTGACTGGCTTTAGGGTGATGTTGATTCTCTGTTTCTTAAAAGTCTTTTGTAGTCTCTCCAAGGTTCCTCTTATGTATGGGATAGTGATGTTGGTGAACTTTCCCGTTTTCCGCTGCACTTCTTGTTGTGCTGGTTTGCTAGCTCTACGCCGCTGGACCTTGAGAAAGGCCCATTCAGGGTAGCCGTTGTGTTGCAAGGCTTTCTTTATATGATGGTGTTCCTTGTTAAGCTCACTCGGGTCACTGACGACGGAGTTGGCTCTATACTGGAGCGTTCTGATGACACCTAGCTTGTGTATGAGAGGATGGTTCGATTCAAATGCCAGGTACTGATCAGTGTGAGTGGCTTTGCGATACACCTTGGTGTGTAGTCTGTTCTCCTTGACCTGCACCAGACAATCCAGGAAGGGGAGGGTGTAGTCGTCACTTTCCTCTTGGGTGAACTTTATGTTTGCATCTATGCTGTTGATCAATATGGTTGAAGAATGAGAGAAGATCTTGTTTCTTAATGATGACAAAGGTATCATCAACATACCTCAGCCAGAGTATTGGTGTGTGCCTGTATATGATGTCAGTGCTTTTCTCTCAAAGTCTTCCATGTGCAGATTTGCAATAATTGGTTAAACTGCCACACACCTGGGACCGGGCGCTTCAAATTTCTCACAGTTTTCACTGACACCAACAGTTACATCAAACAATGAAACATCCTTGATTTTGCCATTCACCTGATGAAGTCTGCAGGTTGCAGATGAAACGTTGTATGTAAGTTGAAAATCCAGTATTATATTTATAATTCACATATCTTGGATTACCAACTGGATGAATGATATAATATACATCAAGTTACAACCAAACGTTCTTCCCACCTCTCAACCACTGTTATGACTTACAAGTGACTCGATCGTTAGGCCAAACTATAAAACAAACTATCTGCCAACCTCTCACTAAGGTTGCAACCCACAATTGGTTTTCCATCTGAGTGTAACATTTGGAAATTACCTTTGGGCTACCTTTGTCATACGTTGTTTGGCCCAACGTTTGATTCTATCCAAAATAACTACGTAGCGAAAGGTTCGATTTACGCTGCTGCTCGGGAGGGTGTTAATCAAACCCTGTAGATTCCATAAGTTCGACAAAAGCTTGAGCATTGTTATTGGTGATGTCATTATTGTGGATGTTAAAATGTCCAGCTGTTATGATGTTCTCGTACTTGCATATCTGCCAGAAACCGAGAACAATTTTGGTTAAACATGGAGATGCTCATTCTTGTCTGTTCATTCAATCCTCTTCCAAAATATCATACCTGTTGGAAGAGATTCTTCCAATAAACATTCACCAAACCGCTATTATTGTGATTCTTTTTTTGATCTATTGTAAGGAAAAGGCAACTCATCAAAATAATTGCAGAAGTTGCCAAAATTAATGAGATCTTTGTATTTTTTATTTTCAGAGGAAGTAACTTGGATTGAAGAATACAACTGTGGTCAGGTACCCATTGACCACCGCCATGACGGAAAAGCAAGGTAGGGGTAGAAATTATTTCTTAAAATATAATTTGTACAAAATCTCATTTAATAAGTTCCCATCTGTAAAAATTTTTGATATGTATTTGAATGTTTCAAGACGCCAATGCATGAGCAGAAGTCAGGAGGATCCATTTGGTTCTAGTGATCATTTCAGTTTATGCTAGTCTGACAATGAGTAGCACACTTTAAGTGGTTGTAGAATTTACTGGTAGCTTAAAGTTCTGTAATGCAGGTACTGACTAATAACACAGTGATTGTCTAATTGCAAATGACGGAGTTTGATTGTTACACTTCTTGAAAACTAGCGATGACAACAGTTCACAAAATACCAGTACAATTTTACGAAAGGCATGATTAGACAATAATCCCTTGGTGAGATTCCTTGAGTGTAACCTGGAAATGGACACTTTCAGTCAGGCAGAATTTCTCTACCTGCATATTTGATACGTACTTGTCGTTAATGTAAGACTCCCTTTATTCGTTTAAAACATGTCATCATGATATAAACAAGTAGGCATATAGATGGCCCTGAAAATGTGCTGATAACTCCATTTCCTGTTAGTGCTAGTAAAAAATGTCTGCATTTTAGCGATAGGTAAAAAGAGTTTTTTGCAGGTTCCTTATACTGATTTGACTTCAGTTTGAATAGCGCATAGTTAGGACAAAGCCAGAAATATTTTGTGCTAAAAAGGTTAGTTTTTAGTAGGCTGTAAGGTCCTTAAGCAACTGTGTTTTTATGTATTGCTTTGGGAATCAACCGTTTGACTTAAAAGATATCCGATGGTTTTCTGTTAAGAAAATTTAACCGTACATACAGGATTCTCGCCATAAAATTTGCTATTTATTTAATGCCCTGGTTGTTAATCTGTAACCAGCAAGATTTCCCTTTCAGAAATATCTGAAAATCTGCTGTCTAACTCAAGGATACTAACACTACTAAATTGAACAATTTTGTGGTGAACCCTTAGTTTTTGGTGACCTGTGACCTTGAAAAGCAATTCAAAGTTAAGAGCAATATGGAGATGGTTATGCTCTCAAGCCAACAGAGCTTAGACCAAGTCTGAATCTTAGACCTTGTCTAACCGTTTTCCATAGATTAGATAAAACACTGTACAATTTCAGTGACGGAGTGGCAGCATCTTAGAGTCAGAAACCCGCCTAAGACCACATTTAACCTTGAACCTGATCTTAGCTCTATTGACGAAATTGGGCCCAAAAGTTAGATTTAAACTTTATAAAACATCAAAGTCGATACCCTTCATTACGTTGGTGAATTACGAATGGAAATGGTACAACTATAGTATGATTTTATTTCCCCCAATCTAGAAAAACTTGCTTGACAATTTGAACCTGAATTTTATGTATGTAAGACAGTGCTAATTAAGCATTGTCCTCTTAACATAGGGGAGAGCGGGGCACAGTAAGACACTTTTTTTTATTTTCAAGTGTTCCAAAATGTTGGCATTGACGAGTTAAATGATCCTGGTCCACATTATAGATAATGACGTCGGGTATATTGTCGAGTAGTTACAGGTTCCTACCTTCTACAGGTTTGGAGAAACTGAGCTATGTTCGTGCTCGTTAAGCGTCTCACTGTGCCCCGTGGGCGGGGCACAGTGAGACAGAAGGCGGGGCACAGTGAGACAGGGCATCTGCTGCCATAACCGCCGATCATTAGTACCTGCGGAATTGTTCTATCAATTGTTGCTACAGAAACTACTGTACTCTAATAAAAGCAGCAGGTTAGGTGATTTTTTAGGTCCTTTTTTGAGCATGTTTTGAAACTTCATCGCACGGGACACATGCACGACTTATTTAACCTGCCGCACCTGTTACATACCAATCAAAATTCTTTGTTGATGCTTCTCTGTGGATATTACTCACTAAAATCAGTAGTTCGTGGCAGGCATTTTGTTTCAAATAGTGAATTGTGAGCCATGCATTACATTCAGGTAATTTCGAGTGTATTTTGTGATGTCTCACTGTGCCCCACCTCAAACTGTCTCACTGTGCACCACGCAGCTCTGTTTATAAAATGTTTGAATCCTGCGGACCGGATGCCTGCATTGTGGTTCGTCATATCACTTAACTAAGACAAATAACCAAGGTTTGAATCCTGGCAATTGATTTGTATTATGCCATTTTTCTTGGGAGTTATAACAAAAAGTTAACAAAAGTTTTTACTTTTACTGCCTAAAAACCAAATTATTGAAATTCCACTCTCGATATGCTGTGTAGGCATTCAGGATATAGGACAGTCTCTCACTTACTTAATTTTTGTACTATGCAAAGGAGGGTTGGTCTGTAAACAGTACCAGTTAAATGCTACGGGCTTTGTCTCACTGTGCCTGCCGTCTCACTGTGCCCGCTCTCCCCTATTAGTTAGACAACAATTTGGAGGGTTCTCCCTTAGGTCGGGATCTAACCCTCCAAATCGATGTCTAACTGACTGAGACATCATATGCTTCTTATATTAGTCATTTTAAAATAAATAATAATCTGATTGCTTGTTTGCTGTTGTAAACCTAGTTAGTCCCTAACCGGGTGCTAACATGCAATTTGTCAGTTAGATACCAGCTTTTCCAATGGTATAAGTATCTTGGTGATGTCTAAAAGCTTTTATAGTTTTGCCAATCCATCCATAACTGGGTTGATTTATAGAAAAAACTCCACCGTGGAGGACCTTGCTGTATGACTACTCCCAGGACTCTACATGCCATGGCGTGCGCTATATCGCTCAGTCTGCTCAATACAAATTGAGGAGGTAAGAGGCTTCACATACGTTTCATGACTTCGGGTTCCTTTTCCTGGTTATGCATTAGGTACAACTGAAATAAATCAAAACTTTTTATATTGAATTTGGATAAATAAAATAATGCCCTCAAAGATTTGCACTGAACATTGTATGTAATTTTATGGGCAAAGCAGCTGATTTTAGTTGATAGCTGCATTTTTCATAAAAAGCAAAAGTACACTTCATTTTGCATTGCGTTGTCAACATTAAATGATACTGCAAAGATATAGTCAAAATTTGGTAAGCTGGTGACCTTCAGTCTTCAAGCTGTGAGTGGCCGTTGTAGTGTACTTCATAAATGTATTTCCTAGTAAACAGTCGGGGGGGGGGGGGGCGTAACTTGTTGTGGGTTGGCTAAAAATATAATAACATAATACATTGTACTTCTTAACTGGTGTTTCCAGGTTCCTTTGGGTTTTGGTTGTGGCAGCTGCATTTGTATTGTTTTTCTACTTCTTCTTTGAACGGCTGATCTATCTCTACTCATATCCTAGAGCAGTGGACATGGATGTCAATTATGTAAGCTCATTGCCATTTCCTGTTGTGACAGTCTGCAATCAAAATGCATTCAGGTATAGTATTTTTATTTTTGCAATTTCATGTAATGCTAGTCCAATGCAAAACCAATTCAGTTATCTTTTTCGAGTTTTTGGGAAGTCTCCTTCAGTTCAGCATTGTTCTGAGGTTTCAAAGAAAATATTTGGTTCATACTAAATTTCTCCCAGTGACGCTACTGGGGCGACCATTTTTAAAATTCCAGGGGCAATTTTTTTAAATAGTTAATTTCTTTTTCAGTTTTGTTAAAGTAAATACAGTGTTAAAGCAGCCTCGATATAAATAATTTCTGGTGGGGATATTTCACCACATGTTCCTTCTTGATTCTGGAACAGTATTTGCCAGTGATAAGTACTTGTCTTAGAGATGTCCTCCCTCTTTACTGCAACCTATATTTCAGAAAGTAATAAAATATCTTGAGTCATGAGTGAGAGTGATTGCGCACTTGAAATAAATAATTACTGCTGTTGTGACTTTTACAAATGATTTCATATTTGTAGACTTGGATCAAATAATAAAAGATCTTGCACAATTTTTGATCTGACATTAGAAAATCCTGCCATGTGATTGGTCAAGCTGCCTGTAGCGTGTCACTTTTTTTCAGTTTGCTTGAAGCAAGAGATGTTTTCGGCAAAAACGATGTCATAATTTCAACCAATAAACTGCTGCAAAGGCCAACTTGGTATTGTGACAGTTCTTCACATGTGTCAAACCGCAATCCACATGAACTCTTACATTTCCTCTAAACTGTTGCATTTCACACTCCTGTGTTTTTGATTGCGTCGTCAGTTGATGTTAAATCAGTTTCAAGTCAACTCTGTCAGAATGGCTTCACATCTGTGAACGCTAAATTATCATCCAGAATTGTTGTGAAAATGGTTATGGACTATTCAAAATTAAATATCATAACTGGGCCGAGGGAGGTGGGAGTTTCTATGCTTTTACTTAAGTGGGAACCATCTTTTTGCACATGCTTCTTATAACTTTGGGCAAAGGGAATTTTTCCCTGCAGGTACCAATTTTTCACGCATATATCAAGGAGGGGTACTTATTTTTAACAACATGCTTGATTGTCGTAAGAAATGGTACTACTAATATTCGTGAAACCAAGGGGGGTATCACTTTACACAGAAAGTTCAATCCTAGGGTGCATCATCTGCCCCTTTTGTCTCCAAAACTTCATGCACTTTTGCAGTAATGTTCCTTTATGTCACAAAAGTGGCCCTGTAAAATATTTTGAAAAAATTCCAATGTCTAAGGGTGGCACAACAGGCTTGAAATTTCAGCATAAGGTATTATTTTGCCGTTTCGCGGTTGTCAATAATATTTTCAGTTTTTATTTGATTGACTTATAAATGGTGCAGTTAGATTTCTTAGTAAAAGAGCTTCAATTTGAATACCAACATCAATGGTTTCCGCTTAGGAGAAGTTGTGTTAGTGCAGTGATATTTTCTTTTTGAATTATTGAAATGTGATAAATCTAAAAAACAATGTTAATATGACTTTCGCAGCCCCAAGAAGTCTCTAAACTGAGGAAGTGATCAGCCACATCATTTGGTAAAACCTTGATGGAATTATAATGTACGAGGGGTTTTCCAAAAGTTCTGTCCAACTGGTCATAATTTCAGCAATATTTTAAGCAGACACATGATATTTTGGTCAGTTAAAACTGAGGTAATTTGCAATTGATCCCCAAAAAATTAGAGTATAGAAATAAAAATAATTGCTGATTTTGTTGCCATGGAAACCAGAAGTCTTGAAATGCGGCCCAGAGCTGAAAAACAGACAGATAAACATCTTTTCAAAACATTTAATTATTTTGAGAGTTTTTCAACTGGAAACATGTGGAAAACGAGCATAATCATTTTACAACTTCTCTGAGTGATTAATTTGGTACATAATGTGTTTCTTCATACATTCAATCCATTTTAAAAGCACCCCTTTATGTCTTCAGATTGTAGACAGTTTTGGGGTCATGCGGTTTTCTGGTTCTTCGATTTTCGGAAGTGTCATCTATTCATTCAAAAAAGCCAATTTAAAGTTCAGATGGTTTTATTATTCATACCATCTTCCTTGTATGAATATTTAAGAAGGTTCTTTTCCTCTCTGTCAGATTTAGAAACAAATTATTTGAATTTCATAGATGTCTGTGATCACATTCACCAATCATAAAGTTGCTCATCTAAAAGAAAACAGATGTTACTGAATCATGAATGGTTAAGTGACTAAAATATGTGTAATAATATTGTTTTCAGTGTTATTTAGTGCTTCACAATAAGTTCATTGCTTGTTATGCAAAAAAAATAATTGATAGGCTTCGATTCAGTGGGGGAGCCTGTTACATTGGATAGGTGTTAAGGTAACTGAAAGAAATTACTACAAAATCTGGGCCGCATTCCATGACTTCAGGTTTCTATGGCAACCACACAACCATTTATTTTTATTTCTAAAATCTGATATTTGGCAAATCATTGTATATTACATCAATATTAACTCACCCAAATTGCATGTGTTTTAGTAAGATGTATCAAAAGTTATGACAAGTTGGACAGAACTTTTGGAAAACCCCTCGTAGTAGAAAAAAAAGGACATAGAAGAATGGCGTTGCATTGAAGTGGTTTATTTCTCATATTTACATGTATTTGATTCAAATTTTTATATTTGGATATTGTTGAAGAGATATTTGAAAAACTTGTTGAAATTCTAACTTTCTTTACCTAAGTGTGCCTCTTACTTTATTCCAATGGATATGTGACAGTTATGCAAAAGTTGACCTTTTAAGCAGTTCATTTCAAACATTTTTTCACCATAGTCCGAAACTTTCTACTTTTGGAATTTCTTCAGAAATATAGCTTTCTACCATTCAAATTGAAGCTTATTTTCTTCTGAGAACAATGGTATATGAATCAAATTCCAAAATCAAATGATAAGCTAGATAATTGTAACCGCGATTATACAAAACATCACTTTTTGTCATTTTTGGACCAAACTTTAATGCAATTGTGCCACCCTAAGGCCACGACCAATCTTATTGAAATTTTGCAGAATGTCTTTTTACTGGCAATGGAATAACATGGCAAAAGTGCAAAAGAATACAACAATTTAAGGGGCAGACGATGCACCCTAATCAATACTCCCAACCCCCAGTCCCTTAGGATAGGAGGATAATCCAGTGATGTGGCCGTTATTCATGAGAAAATCATAGTGGGGATCAAACACAAGTTATTTGATATTGTTTTTCATATAATTTGATTTGTTATGCATGCTTTTAATTCAGGTTCATATTTTACCCTTTGCGGTTTTTCAGATTGACGAAAATTCATGAAAATGGTTTGTTTGATACCTTTGAACATAAGTTCAAGTCAAGGCGTGTTACTAGGGGTAGGAATTACAAAAAATGTCATTGTTTTGTTTTAGAAAATATTGACCTTCCAACTTCCTACTATTTTCAAGGCAATAACTTGATGTTAAAATATTTCAAGTGTGAGAGAATTTATAATATTAGATTTATACAAATGTCTCTCTTATCACTTCTCATAATTTTGCAATGTTAAATGAGATTGTTCTTCCAGGTCAGCCCGACTTAAATTTGAATGATCAGACATCTGAAGGTCAGCATCACAAGGATTGCAAAGACGGCTTCAGGCAACCATCAGAAAACCTGCGCTTGATACCAAGGGAAGCCCTCATCCGGCTTCCGAAAAGCGAAGCCTATTCCGAAGTAACATTATCCGGATGCAAGAAGTTGTGTCTCGAACTTCATGATGAAACTTGCTCTAGGATATTCTTCTTCCCAAAAAACAGATCATGCATTTTGACACCAGCTCTGAGCAACAAGATTCAGTTGGGAGGAACTAAGAATGAAACCTCCAAAGCAGCAGCTGTTTTTTTACGATGCCGGGATCCAGGTATTTTTCTTCTGACACCAGCAGGGTATACATTGAACACTATGTGCTTTGGTTTATAGTATAAAGCCCCAGTATAACGATCAAGCATGGGGCATCTGGGGGCACGCAACGCTCTGGTGGGACCCACTATACTAATTGTAAAATTTAACCAAGGACTGAGAGTTCATATGGGAGCCATGGGGGGGGGGGGTAGCTATGCATGCTTGGGCCCATTATGGAACATATTTCACAGAACTGTTATACAACAGTACAGACAATCATTCAAGTTGATATTTAAGAGTGCTGTCTGTTAATGATCACAAGACAATCCTTAAGGCCAGTAACGAAGAAACCCCAAATGGTTGTTCAATGCAACCCTTGCACACAATACCATAGCTATCAGAACTATTCAACAGAATAGGAATAACTTGAAGTCCAGAGCAAAAAATAACCATTTCACCTTTTCATCAATTTCAAAGACAACAACCATGCTATTGGTCCACAATTTCATTGCACTCTATGACGTTGGATTGTTTTGGATTGCCATTGTTTACTTTGATCAAGTCTTATATTTTTGTGTTCTGGTAAAAATAGTTCTCTTAGTCATACCGGTTTATGTATCATCATATCAACACAGTTCATTCAACAAACTAGTATCGGATGTTTCATACTCTAATTCTCTTATTTTGTTTATCTAACTTTTCTGTGAAAAAATTTGGACCAGTCCGCTTATTGGATGCCAACCACGGCTCCATTATTTTGCCCCAAATGCGCTAAATTGGCAAAAACGAAGAGTCAAAAATATGCATATTTAACTCATATTTCTACCTGAAAAGTGGTAATATATCACGGTACTACCCATTGTGTCTGGAATAGTCACTCTTGAACTGGGTAATGGTATTGTATTTTTAGATCTGGGGTAAATGGGGTCTGTGAAATTAGGGTCTAAAACATGTATCTTCGAGGTTAAGGAGAATTAATAAAATTTCCCGTGTTTAAGGGCCTTATATCTTCTATGGAGGTACAAGTGGAGCAAAGCCAAGGATACACATGATGAAACTGACCTTACCTCTACAAGAATCAATAATAAAATCACAGTGGAACCATAGTTTGAGCTTACGAACAAAGGCGGTGCCACCTAAGTTTTCGGATATTTTGAGATTTGGCAAAAAAGGCTTTCAGTTAAGTGGTGCCACATAGACAATTATTGTCTCAGAAATCTCGAACATGGCAGGCCATCACTGCTGCCATGGCAACATTGTCAAGTCGGCAGTAGCGCCTCCAAGTGAGCATGTTTGCCAATTTCCTCAAAAACGCCACTTTTTCATGAAAATAGGCTATTTTTATGCCACTCGTCCTGGGTTATGGTAATATATGGCTATATTATCCATTTTGCCTGGACTGATAACTCTTTAACTATGTATTGGTATTTCATTTTGAAATATTGGATTAATGGGGTCTGTGTAAGAAGGGCCCAAGTGGCCTAGAAAATCGAATAAAATTTCACATTTTTAGAGCTTTTTAGGGGCTCATATCTTATAGAGGTATTATTTAATTAATATTTAGACCTTTTTTATTAATTCTCCTTAGCCTCGAAGATACATTTTTTAGACCATAATTACACAGACCCCATTGACCCAAGATTTATAAATACAATACTTTTATTCAGTTCAAGAGTGACATTTCCAGATTCAATGGGTAGTAAGTACAGCAATAGATCACCATCTTCGTGGTTGAAATATGAGCCGAAAATGCATAATTTTGACTTTTAGTTTTTTGCAAATTTCCTGATTTGGCCCAAAATAATGAGAACATGGTTACCATGGCAACCAATAATCTGGCCGGACCAAAAAAGTTTTTCTGATGTCTCATGCCATAGTACTTCCATAACACAAAATATAAAACGAATCTGTGACGGACCACATTCCGGTCAAGGGTTGATTTTCTCAGATAATCGCTCTTAAAAAGAATACGTCTATATTCAATCACAGTGGCCTGCTGCATAGACACAGATTTGATTATAACATACTGGATACCATTTTTTTACAGCGAGCCTATCTTCCTTTCAGGTAGCAACTTCTTTACATGTGACTTTGAGGAAGACAGCCCTTGTGATTTGAAGAATTACAAGTCTAGTGACGAGCAGTGGATTGCTGTACAAGCAAAGGAATACAGAGGAAAGGGCTCTTCAAGCGAGAAACTACAAGGAGATCATACAACTAATTTAGGTAATTCGCAATGAGCAGCACATAGTAGTTCAACTAAGCAAAAGTACAGAACAAAATGTCATGCATATTCCCTTGCAGACCATACAACAAAATTAGGTAAACCATTACTTTCTGAATGAATGGAATTGATAAATTCATATAATAGCATGATAGTTACGTTGACTTTGGGACAGGGAGACCTCCTGAAGGTAGGTTGGTGCCGATGTTGGGAGGCCACCCAGTACGAGATTAATAGACAATTAGACATAGGCGTACAGGACAGGCGTTTCGCGGGGGTCTGTCACTATTTTGCCCCGAAATTTTAACTTGGCACGGATGTGACCAGGGCAGTGGACCTGCCCTGACTGGTCAGAATTTGCCCTGATATATGCCATTTGCCCCGATGCCAGGTGGGCTGCAGCCCCCCGCAAAATACGCCTAGGATAAAAGAATACTTATAAAAAGTAAATTGTATTATACATGTAAACTTTGAATTGATATGTAGTTATATACACAGGGTGGTTTATGATTGGAGTTTGGTTTAGTTTAGTGGAAAGAATTTTTGTAATGTATGGTTACCTCTTAACTGTGTACTATTTCATGTAGATTACTTGCCAGAATCCACTTTAGATAATTACTACTGTCTAATTTTCCTGGGCAGTTTGCTTATGATGCAGATTAATATTCTATCCTAGACCTGGGAGCCGCTGCTGAATGCTGATGGCCAGCCAAGCCACCAATTTATTGCTTCAGTCAGCCGCCGCCTATCTTGCTAAATAGCCACCCAACCTTCTCTTGTTTGATGAAACTGGCTACAGCCTCCGATTTCTGCCAATTTCAAGCAATTAGGAACACTATGACAAGTACAGACCGCATCCAGAAGTGCAATTAGGATATCACTGATTGTCTTGGCCTTCTTGGTGGTCACACTTTTACGCACTTTGGTAAACTGCAACTCATACATCTTCTACTACAAACTTTCTTAGTGTCAATAAGTCATGCTAAATCTGAGAACATATTTCATTAATTCCCAGTTCAGTCAACTGTATCTTTAAGTCATTTTAATTGACTGTCTCATCAGCAGTTAATATTTTCGCAATGTAAATTTATAATTGTATATAATTTCTTCATACTATGGGACTTGAACAAACTACATGAAAAAAAAGTAAACAAATCATGTTTCAGGATTGCATTTACCAAGGAAACAGACTTGTTGATTCACTTGATTAACATTGCCACGTGAAAATGAATTATGTCTAAAAATTGCAAGTCAACTTCAGTGGTTCATTACATATTCTTGTTAAATCTCTGACCGAGAAAGTCTTGTTTGTTGTGACATAACTTTCTAAGACCTCATTGGATCCCGAGACATAATATATTTGGGGGCACCCCAACAGAAACCCGGATATGATGTGCAAAAAAATATGAAACAATAGCTTCAAAATTCATTCTTCGCATGGCAGCCAGCCGAAGCCAGTTGATTTTCATATCCTTAGTTGGGTCCCATTTCTATTTTATCCTGGCGGTACACCAGCAAGTAACAAAGTAGGAATTTGCTAATTTAACTGGGATTGCGTCAGCAATGTTCTGTTTCCAAACTTTTTGCCTGCAGTGTACAATGACTAACAACAAATGTAACAAAGTGATTTGAAATTGTGATGACGAGTGTCTTGTGACAAACAATAAAACAGGCTTTGTTTGGGAAACATTGAACAGAGACTCTTCTGGTAAGGTGTGACAATCAGCTTAGACATAAGTTGTTTGTAGTTGTTGTACAAAAACGATAACATTGCCTGGCAGTTTTAATTTCCTTTGTCATAAACCGTGATGTCAAACTCTGAACTGATATGTCACGGAATGAAGATTAGACCAATCACATTCACAGATGCCCTGATGATGTCACGGTTTAACGGCAAAACGAAGTTTTCAAAAAGATGTAGCTATGAAAACTATAATAACAGCTTTTGATCTGAGTGCCCACTCCCAAGGAGTAGTCCAGTTTTGCCCCTGAGTTGTTGTTGTGGTATTATTGGCCACTCTGACAATGTTGTAAGATGAAACTGTCCACAATGATCGTTATTGGCCAGTTTGACTCATCATTGATGGCCAATTTTGATTTGACATCAAAGGTCGACTCTGGCACTGAGAAATAAAAACTTGACTTCTTCAGATCAATTGCAAGAACTGTCATATGTGAGAGACAGAGAATTGTTTAGTGAACAAGGAACTATCCTTTTTTCCTTTTTCTAGATTTTTCATGCTTGCAACAACAAGCCCTGAGAGTGCATAAATTTCTTTTGATTTGCCAAGGAAATGAATCAATTTTGTGTGATTAAATCCAACATTGTAGCATCACTGAATTGATTGCAAATATACAATCTATCAGCTTGAGAGTTTTTAAAAGTATTGTCCATTTCGTATCAAACAATAAATTTCATGTAAGCTGTTACAGCAGGTGCATCTCAAGTTCTATAGGACAGCTGAGGCAAACGTCTTTGGCAATCACTTTTGCCAATTGGTTTGGAATATAAATAAATATTTGGAATGTAATAAGCAATGCATTGAAAGTCTGTAAGACTATCAGGACATATACTTTTGCATAATCATTCCTTTATTTCCAATCAATACCATTTTTATAAACACAGCAAGTTTGGATGAATTTCTATTTGCAATTTCAAACCATTCCATAGGTGCAATACAGGCGGTGAAATTTGGAACTTGATCCCATGGAATTTTCATTTAGCTACTTCAAATATAACGTTCCACCATTGTTTTAATGCCACTTGTACTTATTTCTGAACTGCCACATTACAATTTTGCAGGGAAAGGTCGCATCAAACACTTGATTAAAAGGTCAAGAAAGCAGAATTCTACTGCTCGTATGCGGTCTATGTACAAGGACACGACTGGTTGCTGCCTGGAATTGTTCTACATCTTGGAAAGTAACAACAAGGGAAGTGAGATTGAGGTGTCCGTGAGGGGCGAAGACAGCGTGGAAAAGAAAGTTCTGACAATTAGACAAGAAACAGAAAATTGGAGAAGAAAATGTGTGGAGCTTCCAAATGGTCTCAACCAAGTCATCATAGATGGTCTAATGAAAAAAGGTCCAAATCAGAGTGCTGCGATAGATGATATCACTATGGCTCCCTGTCAAGTATTTGGTGAGTGTTTAATGATTTTGTCACAGCATATTATTATAATTTTGTGGATTTATAGATACATAGATATCTTAAAATAGGAGCTGTAGTTGGAGTGGGATGTTTGGGGTTGCCATACATTATATTCTTTGACTCTAAATGTTCCAGTATGGTCTGATGAATTGTTGATGAGGTTTTTGACTGTTTATTGCATACCACACAAAACCTTAACACAGTCAACCATTCACGTGTCAGTCCATGGCAATATATCACTGCCAGGTCAGGTGGCAAAAGAGCATATTTCTATTTCTTATTATTACTTTGTGGAGAGGGGGTCACTTGACAGCTGACTACACATGCATGCTGAACACCCGCAAAATATAGCTGAAAACCCAATTTCACATATTTTCCCTAATTTCAGGTTAAAAAAGATTTTTGAAGTGTTGGTAGGACATACTTGCAGAATCCTATAAAAATTTTCAGCAGCTGTTTAAGAAACCGTTTGCCATATCATTATGTCTTATTGGAATTCCTCCTGTGCTTTGGAGCTCCCCTTTTTAGAGTTATGACATGGTCAATATGATGTCAATCAATGTCAGTCAGTGATGTCAGTCAGTGACATGAGTTGGTGACATCAGCAGGTGACATCACTTGGTGGCTTCAGCCAGTGAATTCAGTTGTTGACATTAGCCAGTGATGTCAGTAGGTGACTTCAGACGGTGAAATCAGACGGCAATGTAATCTGGTGATGTCAGTGACTTCAGTTCATGCCATCGACTGGTGATGTCAGCTGGTGATGCAAACCAGTGATGTCAGTTAGTGATGCCAGCCGCTGATTTCAGTTGGTGACACCAGCCAGTGGCATCTGTAAGTAACGTAAGCTGGTGACATTAGTAGGTGACATCAGCCAGTGATGTCAGCAGGTGATGTCAGCCAACACCATAAGCTGGTGATGTCAGCCGGTGATGTCAGCCAGTGACATAAGCTGATGACATGAGCCAGTTACTTCAGTTGGTGATGTCAAAAAGTGACATCAGTAGGTGATATTAGTTGGAGATGTCAGTAGGTGACATCAGTTAATTGGTGATGTCTGCCAGTGACATCAGCATGTGATGTCAGTCATTGATCAGTCAGTGTTGTCAGCCAGTGATGTCAGTAGGTGACATTAGCTTGTGACATCAGCCGGTGATGTCAGCCAGTGAAGTAGGTAACATCAGTGACATCAGCTGGTTACCACAGTCACTGATGTTAGCCAGTGATGTCAGTCATTGTTGTTAGCCAGTGCTGTCAGTCGGTGATGTCAGTTGGTGATTTAAGAAGGTGATGTCAGAAGGTGACATCAGCCATGCAGTGTAATTGGTCGACAATGTAAGCCAGTGATGTCAGTTGGTGATGTCAGCCAGAGACATCAGCAGGCGATGTCAGGTGGTGATGTCAGCCATTGATGTCAGCTGGTGATGTCAGCCAATGACTTCTAGGTCAACAGTTGGTGACATCATCTGGTGATGTCAGCCTGTGACGTCAGTATGTGACATCAGCCAATGACATCGGTTTATGACATCAGCCAGTGATGTCAGCTGAGACATCAGTTGGTGACATTATAGCTGGTGATGTCAGCCAGTGATGTCAGTTAGTGATGTCTGTTGTGCATCAGCAGGTGACATCAGTAGGTGATGTCAGCTAGTGATATCAGTTGATGATGTCTGCCAGTGACGTCAGCCAGTGATGTCAGCTTGTGACAGCGGTATTTTATGCATATATATTTCCGAGTAATAGCAAATTTTCACTGCAAGCCATGAGAGACGCTATAAAATGCCTTGTGCACGTTATGTTTAGACATGTTCAAAGCCTGTTTACAGAGATTTAAGTAAAGCACTTTTGTGTGACAAAATGTTTGACTTGTGATTGTGGTCATGCCCTGACTCTCTGTTTAAAGTTCACATTCTTTCCATCAGTCTGGTCCTGGCTTGGGCAGGCATACTGCTTTAATTTTTGTACAGGCTGACATCCGATTTCTGACTGTACCTCCAACGACGGTGGAGGCTTTTGATCAGAGGGACAAGTACAGTCTGAATTGATAGAAAACTTTTTTCTTGGTGACAGACAATTGCAACGAAACATCAGGAGACAATGAAAATCCTGAGAACACCACTTCAGCGAGCTACTGCAAATACCTGAAGAAGTACAAGGACAAGATGTGCACCTCAGAAAACATGTCAGATGGCCTATGCAATATAACAAACTGTGGTAAGCATTTTTATTATCATTGAATAAGATGTTGGTTAGCTTGATTACTGTAAAAAAGAATTGTTTTTAATATAGTCAAATTTTTTTATTTTGGATGTCATAAAATATTCTTATTTATGGCATTATTCCTTCCGCGACAAGACTGAAAGGTCCTTTCCTACACAGGGCCCCCTCTCAAAGAGGCCCCAATAACATAAACTTAAAAATAACCTTTTAAATTAAAAGTTTGGTAATACTGCACGGTCACAAAATAGGTCAAAACGACAGATTTTTTTTTCTCAAATTAGTATTTTTTGCACCTTGAGTGGGCCTCCTGAGTAGTTGGGCCTGTGGCAGCCGCCACTCTGCCACTTGGGCCAGTCCGCCCCTCGTCAGTTGGCTAAACATAGTATGAGTAGTATGAGCATTATATTTGCTTTTTGTAATTACTCTAAAAGCTTTTTGATGCATTTTGAAAAACCTAACATTCCACCCGTAATACTAATTCCGTAATTCAATATGAAGAAATGCAAGAATGAACCGTGCCTCCCAAAGTCTTTTTTCTGTGATGGATAACCCTATTTTGCTGCTAGTATTTCTGCAATGAATGACACGCTAATACTTTTATATATATATCTTGTTCAATGTCCTTCAGATTGCCCTCTCCATATGAAGAAATGCAAGAACGGACCATGCCTCCCAACATCTTTCTTCTGTGATGGAGAATCTGATTGCAGTGCAAATCGTAACGGAATTGTGCGTGCTGATGATGAGACTTCTGATTTATGTGGTAAGAACTATTGTTGTAATTTCCAGGTTTGTATCACCTCATCTTTCCATAAGATTGCAAACCACCTCATAAGAGATGGACTGGCAACATTTGGGCCATGTTAAAACAAATGGATGGACCCCAACAGTCCTGTTATTGGCATCTGTGTCAAGGTGAAAGGTCATTTTCCATGCAAAGGCCTCTCACTTTGGGGACTTTACCTAAAAGTTGGAATTAATCAGACAGACACCCACTTGGTCACAATGAATGATATGCAGGTCGTTTTTACCTTCAGCAAATGAAGTTCGGAGAAGGTATTGTAATAACTTGGGTAAAAATAGCTGTCCGTCCGCCGGCTGATAGATCGTTTCCGGCCCAGCACTCAGCCTCTATTGAATGTACGTGGATGAAATTTGGTACACATCTAGCCTGTATTGTCTAGTTGTGCCTTTTGATGGTCTGATGAATATATCTTAAATACTTTTTGAAATAATTAACAAAATATAAAATTTTATTTTTTTCGTTTCCGGGCCAAGGCTCGGTCATTATTACATGTGCATTGATGAAATTTGGCACACATGTGGCCTATATGGTCTAGTTGTGCCTTTTGATGGTCTCATTGACAGATATTCTATACTTTTTGAAAAAAAAAAAAAAAATATAAAAACATATGTTTTTTGTTATTTGGGCTAAGACTCAGTCACTATTGCATGTACATGGATAAAGTTTAGTTCACATTCAATATGGTCCAGTTGTGCCTTTTGAAAGATCTGATGGAAAATATTATATACTTTTTGAAATATTGAAAAAAATAATAAAAATGTATTTTTTGTTTCTGGCCCAACATCCAGTCACTATTCCATATATATGGATGAAGTTTGGTACACATGTGGCTTATATGGTCTATTTGTGCCTCTTCATGGTGTGTCAGATGGCTATTCTATAGTGTCATATTGAGAAAAAATTTTTAAATTTTTTTTTTTTATATCGGACCCAAAACTTGCCCACATTTGCATATACAGTAATGGAATTTTCTAAACCAGTCACCTATACAATGTTGCAGTGCTTTTTGATGCGTATAACTATAACATTTTATGAATCATTGAAAAACTTCAGAAAATTATAATAGAGTTATATTTTTTGGTTTTCAACCGACACCTCATAACCTATACTTTGTACATGCATGAAACTATACCATAATATGTGTAAATTAGTCTAATAAGGCCTTTTCCTTATTTTACAAATTCTGGCAAGCAGATGGGAAGATGGCAGGGCAGCAGGCAAATAGAGATAATTGCAGGCCACTACTCGACCGCTATTGCATACCTATAAGTAATTTCGTAAACACACCAATTTTATGATGTTATTGTAGTCTTCTAAAGGTGTTATTCGCTGAAGGTTTTCTGCAGCGCAGCCTATGTTTTGTTTTGGCACCTGGCATGGGCCCCCCTGAGAGGCCTGGCTCGTGGCAGCAGTAACTCTGCCACATAGGCCAGTCCGCCCCACCCTGATTTATGGCACAATATGTATGACAGGCTTCAATATCTTGATAAGGCATTCCTGTCAGAAATGTGAAAAGACTCCTGATACCACAAAAAGTAGAAAATTTCAAGTTAATTTTTTAAAATCAATAATAAACAATTCATGAACATTGAAAATCTTGATGGTTTAGCTATATGCAAAAATGCAGGGTGATAAGATATGCATATCACCTAGGTGTGTGATTTATCACTCCTATAAAAATATCTTTAAAAGAATTACTTCAGAAACTATTATCGTCGTATAGACCTTTTTAAAAATATATGATGCAAAATGTGACAAATTGAAATGTTTTGTTGAGCAATAAATCATTACATTTCCGCATTCCGAAAAATTATTTTGAGAAGAACTGAAGGAAAAAACACTTCTGGCCGTTAGACAGAATAGTTTTGCTGAGGCATTTATACACAATATATTTAGTTAATCTGTTCGCAAAAAGATGCTGCATGCAGATTGTGTGGTCATGCTTGTAAATCCATTTTACAATAAAATGACTTCATTGTTTTGAAAATTACTAACCAAGTCCATAGTTTTGTCCACAACTGTAGTGACTGTTTATGTACAATAACTCTGTGTCCACATAAAAATGCTCTTCTATTACCTAATAAGATGAATTAATTAAGATTATTTGACAACTGTTCATCACTGACAATCAAATTATTTTAATATGGAATCTTTTCTCGGCTATTACCTTAGTTACTATATCAACGTTTTTGCAAGAGAATGTACAAAAAATGTTATTTTCAGATGACAAAAGTTTCAGATGTCAAAGTTTTGACAGTCTCTTCTTGATAGATATCATGATAGTTGAACATGCCATGATGGTCCCCATAATAATTTGCAACAACTTAGAGTGTGGATGAAATATTGTAGCTCAGGCACGTTACAAAGTTAAAAGCTATTTTTTTACAGTCTGTGCTCCTCATATTTATGTGGAAACTCAAGTTCTTTCTATGCTGTTGAAGAATGATGAAATATATTCTGTAGCATTGCAATGAAATATTATGTAAAATAACTTCAAGCTCTGATATCATTTTAAACTGGGCCAATTTGAATCCCCCAAAACTGAGCATCACAGTTTCAGCTCAATGTCAGAGTAAAAGTTTGGTCTGGAAAACCCCATCCAACTTCGCAGGATTTTGCTCATTTTTCTGCATATTACAGCTCATGTACCTGACCATGATATTGCCTGCTTGGCTGACTACAAGTTGACAAATTGAAAGAAACACTGAACTCAGAACTCAGAAATTGTTTATTTACACATGATCATAATTACATAACAAAACAAAACAATTAATGTAGGAAGGCAATATAAAGAGAAATAGAAAAATAGGTAACTTAGCAAACATAAAAAGAAAAAAAAAGAAAAAACAAAGAAAAAGGTTACTGACAGAATAGGGAAATATATTTTTTTTATGAAGCGAAGTTTGGATGATGATCATGTGAAGGAGCTTCCTGAAGACTGGAGTGTTGCTACCAGGAAGCACCTTATGATAGATGGGGATGAAAATGAATGATGAGAATGTAAAACTGAAATGGAAGCCATTGTGAGTTTCATCCTATTAAAATGGTAACTAACAACCTGATGTTATGAAAATAGAAATGTCGAGAACAAAGGTAGTACTCTGTTAGAGAAATGTCAATAATAAAGGTATTACTCTGTTAGTTGTCTGTTACAAATGTAACGCTGGCTAATACTACATGTGGCATTGTAGTTATCTCTGATAAAAACTAACTTAATATATCTGGAAAACCCATGGTAAGTATGAGTAAAAATTTTGTCCTTAATGGAATTGAGACAGTTGTTATAAATTAGTGGAATTCTATATCATATAGCTTGCTTGGCGAATGAATGTCTTATAATTGGAAATTGAAGATTGTTGGCACCTCTGGTGTTGTAGAAATGAACACTTTGTTGAACATTTAAAAGTTCATTAAAAAAATACGATGGTAATGTGCCATTTTTTGTATTTATAACTGAACTTATATTCTTGCAGTAGGCCAATATCCATCTCCTTTAATAAATTCAATTTCTTGAAAAGTGGGTCAGTATGAGAATTACAGGCCGAATTCGTAATGATTCTGACCGCTTTTTTCTGTAATTTAAACAGTTTATTGACTTTTGAACCCCATGCCAGTAATCCGTAATTAAAATATGGGGAAATCAGTGAATTGTATATTGTCAAAAGTATATTTTGAGGGACTACATGTTTTAGTTTACAAATTACCCCTATTGTCCTAGAAATTTTCTTTGAGATTTTTGATGCATGCGAATTCCAGTCAAGACCTTTGTTTATCATAACTCCCACGAAGTCAAAATTATCTTCATATTTAATAACTTCATCATTTATTTTCAAAATTGGTGGAGTAATTCTTTTTTGGGGTGGATGAAATACCATGGCTTTTGTTTTGCTACAGTTTAAGGACAATCTATTTAATTTAAACCAATCTATAACATTCACTAGTTCGGCATTTATTGTTTCAGAAGAATGGTTGAACATACCTAAAGTTGCCATCAGGGTCGTGTCATCTGCATATATGATAGGATAAAAGATATTACTGCAGTTACTTATATCATTCATATAAATTATGAATAGGAGTGGCCCTAATATAGAGCCTTGTGGGACACCTGTAGTAATTTTCATATGAATTGAAATTTTACATATTGATGCCTATCTTCAAGGTAACTTTTGAATAATTTCAGAGCTTTGTTCTTTATTCCATAGTGATAAAGTTTGTCCAGTAAGATGATATGGTCGGTTGTATCAAGTGCTTTTGACAGGTCTATATATATATTAAGTGGAGTATTGCCTTTGTCTATTTCCAGGGTTATTCTATCTATTAGTTCAAGCAATGCTAATTCAGTTGAGTGTTTTTGTCGAAAACCATATTATAATATAAATTTTGAGTTTCAAAACGATTGTGCAGCTGATTGAAGATAACTCTTTCAAAAGTTTTGGATATACTGGGCAGTATTGATATTGGCCTATAATTTTCAAAAAGGTAGTTTTCATTCTTTTTGTAGATCGGGGTAATTTTAGAAATTTTCAATTTATCAGGGAAGCAGCCATTATTTATCATTTGGTTGACTATCAGAGTCAGGGCATCAGCTAATTCATCTCCTATTAATTTAATAAGCTTGTTTGATAATCCATCTATACCACAGCTTGCTTTTGTTTTAAGTCCTTTAATAATTTTCTGAATATCTTCTTTTTTAACATTGTGAAATTGAAGATTATTGTCATTGTCAGAAGAATTTTTCATATAGTCTTTGTATGATTTGCCTACAGGTTGTTCAATGTTTTCTGCTAAAGTAGGGCCTATATTTCCAAAGTATCTATTAAATTCTTCTGCTATCGTATTTTGATCTAAAACTGGGATATCATTTATTAAAAAGTATTACGGGAATTCCTCTTTACCGAATTTTTGTTAAACAATCCCTTTATTGTCACCCAGGTCTTCTTTATATCATCTTTATATTTTTCAAAACAGCTGGTATAATATGATTTTTTAGCTAATTATGGTCTTCTTAAGTATTCGATTATATGTACCAAGATTTGTCTTTAGTGTTTCATAGTTATGGTCGGATATGGTGGTTGATCGAAATTGCTTATACAATTGATCTCTAAATTTTATAGAGCGGATGATACCTGCAGTAATCCATTTTGACTTACGATGTCTGTATTTGTTAAATCGAGCCATTTTGTATGGAAGATGTTTTGCAAGTGCTGATGTTAACTTTTGACTAAGATTGCTGTAGTTGATGTTCGGATCTGCTTAACAATTCACATTAACATTTTCAAGTGAACAGGAATGTAATATTTCATTTTGAAATTGTTCGTATGCAGCTGGAGTACTAACAAATGCTTAATACGTTTAGTGCATACCTTTGCAAATCTAAGAAAGTCTAAGCATATCAAATACAGATAATGATCAGAGAGATAATGTTCCAAAATATACCAGCTGTTGTAGAGAACTGATTTGATAGTTTCACTATAAAGTTATCAATAAGAGTGGCACTAGTATTTGAAATTTGCGTAGGCTGTAACTTTTGGAACGAAACCATTAGATAGATTAAGTTATTAATTATTGTTTATTATCAATAAATTTAAATTAAAGTCACCTGCATTATATATCCATGGTCAATTGATTAAAGTCAGTTAGAAGTGTATCAATTTCCGTAATAAATATCTGATAATCTTGGTATGCATTTCGAGGAGGCCGATAAATATTTCCAATGATCAATTTCTTTGAACTTATTGAGTTATCTATTGTTACTTCCACAAATAAACCATCCCAATTTACTCCATTTCCTTGATACTGTAAGGTATTATATTTAAAAGAATTTTTCAGATAGACTGCAACACCACCATGTATGCTACATGGGTCTTTACTAGTAATAAGGTTATATCCATCAATTTGGACTAGGCAAGTATCATGGTCATTTCTCAACCAGGTTTCTTGAACACATATAGCACTATAACGAAAATTATTTTCTGAATATGATTCAAGATATACCTTTAGCTTATCGAATTTAGCATTTAGTGACTGATAGTTCAGACTTGAGATCGTAAAAGTATCTAATTTTCCATCCAGACGGTCAGAGGCACTATTAAAATCCTAATAGGCGGAGGGGCAAAAAAAATTAGGTGATTCTTCGTTATCACATAATTCTTCAAAATTGATTATATCTAATAATGAAGTCATTGATCATAAATACAAATATCAGTAACAAATCTGAGATTAGATTGCTTTCATGTACGAAACTCAAAGGATGTCTGTAAACAGACACAGAATTTTGGATATAATTCATCCAGAATATGTATAATACAAAACGCATGTTTGATAAGGGATGTGGGATACACATGGGCTTCAATAATGGATTGGGATGATTGTTGGAGGGACAAACAGGTGAGTACAAAACTAAAGGTGATATATATATATATACAGTGCAGTAAACAAGTGTACGTTATTATCATAACTGATAAGAATTTCAGGATTCACATTAAAGAAAAGTATCGAATTAAGTAAAGTGTGGAGATGAACTCGGATTTACATCTTGCTATTTTTCGTAATATAAGATAGTCATTTACATAAACAAAAACACCAGATGATATAGCGAAACAGTTACCCTCAAGTTGTTTGAATAAGAATTAGCACTAATAGTAGATCAACCACTCCTTGCCAAAATCCAACTATAAACACACCATAAAGGTTAATACATACAGTTAATAACCAATTGTAACCAAAAACATCCAACTTTCATACAATATATCATGTATTGATGACCAACTCAGAAGTATCAGACAAGAACAAATAACAATCATCCCCAAATCAAACCAGTGGTTACTCAGTATAGTTTCACAATTGTTGTCTCGAATCAAATGATAAGATTGTACCAAGGTCAGTAGCATAAGGCTATAAAGACTTTGATGAACCTGTTATTAATATATTAACCCCATTATTAACAAGTCATAAACAATTAAGCCAAATATTACTATAGAATATATAATCACATGTAAGTTAACAAATCAATATATCAAGCAGTAAGCATATGTCAATAAATCATCATTAAGTTTGACAATCAGTGAATTTATAGTTTAATTCAAAGTCAGAGGAAACCACACATTTAGGTGGAATTGATTATCATTGAAAGGATTAAATCACTATGGTCCATACCACTTGTTATTTAACCATATGAAATTACCAAACATTGCATAAATGTGGTAATGTGTCATTGTCATGATATTTGCAGTTAAAACAAGGAGGTCATTTGGGAGATTTTTAAGATTCAGTGTATTAAAAAAATATATAAAAAAGGATAAATAAAGAAGAGTAACGGGTACTCAACCATACCTAACATCAACAAAGCAGCATAGTTACAGGTCTTTGAACATTTGTTATTAAAACATGCATCTGTTATCAAAAGGAAAGTCATAGTTTTTTGTTGTTGTTTTTTTTTTCTCCGAAATTTGGATCTTTCAAAATGAAACATCAAACTTGCAAATAAACCCACAAGAACCATTGGAGAATGTGAATTTTGAAAAGTTAAGAGGATAAAAATTTAAGAATGTGAAAAGTAAAAACTAAAAAGTATTCAACTATGCAATCGAACACATTAAACATCAAACAACTCAACATAGCATAGTGTTGTTAAGCATTATATACAATTAAATAATTAGTATGTATTTTTCAATGTCATCGTACTTGCAATTTAACCCAGTCAGGCCATTGAGTAGATTTGTAATTAAGAAGATACTCAATCATTTAATCAACAAAATCATCAAACATCAACAGATCAACATAGCAACATGTTGTTGGTCATTTCGATCTGATCACATTATTGCATAATGTTTTCAAAACATGTAGTCTATGATCACAGGAAAGGTCAAAATTAATTTTCAAAATTCAAAACTTTTTAATAGAAAAATGCCTGCAAATAAACCAATCGGGCGATTAAAAAGATTTTTTTCTTTAAAACAAATATGAAAAATAAAGATGATATTTGGCTATGTACTCAACGCTATTATACATCAATAAATAAACAGAGTGACAGCCAAGAATCATATGTATACATTCATACAATTATATTATATGTTATGTTCAAGACATGCAGCTTTTGATCATGGGGTAAGTCATTGTGTAACTTTCAAGTCTTTCACTACAAACATCGTAATTTCAATTAAATGAAGAAGATGGTATTTAACCATGTTATTAACCACATTAAACATTGATAAAGACCAACTGAGTGACAGATCATATGACCATTAGTATACAAACGCACAATTATGTAATGTTTTAAAAAAAATGCAGTGTTTGTTCATGGGGAAAGTCATTGTAGGGGAGAGCGGGGCACAGTGAGACACTTTTTTAATTTTCAAGTGTTCCAAAATGTTGGCAGTAACGAGTTAAATGAGATCAGGTCTACATTATAGGTAATGACGTTGGGTATATTGTCAAGTAGTTTCAGGTTCCTACCTTTTACAGGTTTGGAGAAATTTTGAGTTACGTCCATGCTCGTTAAGTGTCTCACTGTGCCCCGTGGGCGGGGCACAGTGAGACAGCAGGCGGGGCACAGTGAGACTGGGCATCTGCTGCCATAACCGCCGATCCTCGGGACCTGCAGAATTGTTCCATCAATTGTTGCTACAGAAACTACTGTACTCTTATAAAAGCAGCTGGCTAGGTGATTTTTTAGGTCCATTTTTGAGCATGTTTCGAAACTTTATCGCACAGGAGACATGCACGACTTATTTAACCTGCCGCACCTGTTACATACTAATCAAAATTCATTCTGATGCTTCTCTTTGAATATGACTCACTAAAATCAGGAGTTTATTGCAGGAATTTTGTTTTTAATAGTGAATTGTAAGCTATGCCTTACATTCAGGTCATTTCGAGTGTATTTTACCATGTCTCACTGTGCCCCGCCTCCAACTGTCTCACTGTGCCCCACGCAGCTCTCTTTATAAAATTTTTGAATCCTGCGGACCAGATGCCTGTATTGTGGTTCATTATCTCACTAAACTAAGGCAAATAATCAAGGTTTGAATTCCTGGCAATTGATTTGCGTTATACCATTTTTCTTGGGAATTATAACAAAAAGTCGTTTGGCAAAATTATTTACTTTTATCGGCTAAAAACCTAAATATTGAAATTCCACTCTCGATATACTGTGTAGGCATTCCGGATATAGGTCAGACTCTCACTTACTTACTTTTTGTACTATACAAAAGAGGGTTGATCTGTAAACAGTACCAGCTAGACGCTACTGGCTTTGTCTCACTGTGCCCACCGTCTCACTGTGCCCCGCTCTCCCTATAACTTTTCAATACAAACATAATAATTGCAATCAAACTCAGAGGGGCCATTGAAAATATTTTTTCAAACATTCAACTTTGAAAAATTAAGAAGATGTAATTAACCATGTGATCAAACATTTCGAACATAGTACAAATCAACATCATGGCATGTCACTGATCATTTGTATATATATGTAATCACAGTTATTATCAATACTCAGTCAGGTAAAAATATTGTACATGGTCCTTCATGTCATGGCCATTGCAAGGCCATTGTATAACTTCTCAATTTAATACTAATGGATATGCACACACATAAAGCCAATAGGGCATTCAGCAGTTAAGAAAAATGCAAGTTTCAACAAGTTCATTGTAATGATTCTCAAATTTCTTGCAACAGATTCCCCATTTTGTTCCCCCCATGCCAGGCACCTTCGTTGAGCACCAGTGTGTCTGTAAGGCCTATGCCTATTCCCCAGAATTTATCAGATGGGGAGTCCTCCCCTAATTTTCGGGTCCCCGTATTTAGAAGAAACTCTCTACAAGTCCGACTAGAACTGAACTTGAGGGCTAGTCCCCTTTTCATAATTTTTGGGGCTTCAGTCTGCCACAAACCTTTATTCACCGGGGAAATTTCATAAGACAGAGATTTTGCCTGCAAAGGGCTCTTACATGTGAGGATTTTATTGGCAGTCACATCATCCTTGAAGTATAGTGCCTTGTGGTACAGGAGATATTGTTCAGTTGAATGATATGTGACCGTGTACTCATCAGCAAATAAAATCTCATAGAAATTAGAGCGAGGACATCGATAGCCAAAGAAAGATGTGGCATTCTCATTTTGCTTGTAGCAATCAAGAACAAATTTCAGTAGCGCCCTCCGAGTCTGATCTGACCAAACAGATCACTGACGAGTTGGGTTTTCTCTTTTATCCCCCAGCCACACCTTTAACAATGTAAGCAAAGAGAGACACAGGAATCAATTTCTATATATTATAGTATGATAAAATGTTGATTTTAACTTAATCTAAGCTAAATTGGCCTATACATAGGCCAATTTTCTGTGCCAAAGTTTGTTTGTATGGGATTTGCTTTTCTGGACTTCATAGAGGTGTAGCACATCAGAAAATTACTCTATGAATATGAAACCTTCACATATTTTGTAAAATATATTTGACTTGCAGAATGCAAAATTTTGAGGTACTATATTTATATATGAGAGAAAGAGAATTTTTTTAGTGAACAAGAAACTATAATTTTTGCGCTTTTTGACGATTTTTCTCCCTTGCAACTTTGAAAAGGCATCATTCAAAATAAGTGAATAACAGAAAAATGAAACTTTCAGATGTTTTTGCTATAGTAGTTTCCTGGAGGCTCAGCAAGTTTGATGTTTATAGTCTCAAAACTTTTAACACAAAAAAATTAAAACCGCAACAACCTTTTTCGCTTTTAAGTTGCATTTTTTAACTTTAAAAGTTCGTTCCCATTTGTTTCTCACATCGCCGGTACAAAAAAACTATTTCATGTATAGTACTGTACTTTTCACACAATGTCTTACATATACCTGGTAACACTCATGCCAATTTTTTAGGTTTTATGTTCTACTGGTGCGAAACAATCAATTTTTAGCCACTTCAGAAACAACAATTTTCAGGTCAATTTTCATGACTTTTCCCTTACTTTTAACAACTTTTTTGGACTTTTCTTTACTGATACCTCTGTTACTTTTTATCCGTAAGCCATAATACCATACCATTTTAGGACAATACCCAATATACATTGTAAAAGGATTCCTGAAAGTTTGAAGGTGCTGAGATGATCATTTCCTGAACAATTATCCTGCAATCACAGTCACGTTTTTTGAAAATTACGCACAGTTTTAACTGCTCAGCAGGCAGCAAGGTGCTGTGTTGTGCTGTGTTGCTATGGTAACCAAGGTGTGATCTCAGTTTCAAGGCCTTGGCCGCTTTGAGTAAGGGAAACAGCGTTTTTCTCTTTTGAGCAACTTGATCAGGAAAAAGTTCCTCAATGAAGACATGGGTTCCCTTCAGTTTGAAGCGATTTTCAAAGACATATTGCCTGTCTCCGAAGAAGTGAAACCGGCATATTATTGGAGGATTTCGGACTCCCTTCATTCTGTTACATCGGACAAGTGGGAGCTGTTGAGCATTATCAATAACTATCTTTTGCTTAATTCACGTACAATCAAGAAACAATTCTCATCTTTAAATTCTCTAACATCGTGGAATAATAAGTTATCCCTTCTCAGGTGAATGTCTATATTTGTACAGCTTCTTGTAACATGATTCAATGAAGTCTCTAAATTGACAACTTGTGTTTTAGCAAGGGTAGCCTCATCATTTGCACTCTTCAATTATGAGGTAATATCATGGGTAGGTGCAGTACATCCCTAGTATACTCCCTGAGAGGAGTTTACTGGGATATACTGCATCTACCCATGGTTTACTGGGATATACTGCATTTACCCATGGTATGACCTTTTTATCCAATGTCTAAGCACATTTTCATATATTTTATGATCAAGCCCATGAAAAAAACCACAAAAATATCTGCAACTGAAAATTCTTCGTGCAGCATTTGACTTATCATCACTAGATTTGCAATTGATTACATTTTCATTATAGGGCCTACAACATTTTTTTTAACAGTTGTAATGCTAACTAGATATGAATATTTTATTTTTCAAAAATATGTAGACTTGGTCACATGTAGGATCCCAACAAATTGGGTTCACCTGGTCCAGTAAAATATCAATTTTACTTATACAGTGTCCTTGTCTGCGATGTGAATGTTTTAATATTAAGATCCTTCTTATTTTCTTCGGGCATACCCAAGTTATTGCAATCCTACAAAACCAAGTTTTTCATAACATCAGTTTTACAAAAGGGATGGTTACTTTGACCTGCTGGGCAATTACATAACCTCTCATAAGACAATGCCTTTGCAAAAACGAAATCATGTTTGTTGACCAAGAAATAATTCACACTTATAATAAAGCGAAAGTTTTAGGTGTTTGAATTGATGCCTATAGATCTCAGTGTGAAATTTGAAAATTTTGAGTCAGCTCAAATGATTTGAGTGACATGGTTGTAGAATTTGTTTGAGCTAACATGGCTGGATGTTTTGAGTAATGCTAATCTGTCTCTTGGTATAACTTAAATCAAGGTATGATAGCTCGAAGGAATTGTGAAACCATCTCACTCTATCATTTAAGGTAACTCAAAATTAAAATTTTACAGTTCTGAAATCTATCTTCTTTTCCTCTATTTAATCCGTCTATCTATCGATAATCTTGATTGAGGTCCACAAGCAATCGGGTCATCCAAGAGAAGAGGGAGAGCAGCAGGTTGGAGTGAGCAAGGTGAGAGGTCAGCTTGGCTTGCAGAGCGTTGCAGATTATTGATTTTCTGCTGTGCACTCATGCATGCAGGCCTGGCGTGTCTGACTGAGCAGCAGTGGGCGTGGCACGTTATTGCACTGTGATTGGTTTATCAATCCAAACTCAGTATAGTCAAGGAGGTCCACTTTTGGCTAAAACTGAATTTCCAGGAAAATGGAAATAGATACAAAAATGAAAATTAGTCCATTGGAAGGGACATATTCTGTACTATCATCTACAACCAAAAGAGTCAAATATTCAAATATTTTTTACTTAAACCATTACAACGAAAGTTGAAGGTTGGGGCACCTAAATCCATCCACCTTGCTGGTAAATCCGTCCAGCATGGATAGCAAATCCGTCCACAGGGCATAATTCAGCACACTCTTTTCATAGCTTGTTATTTTTGCAAGTTTTGCAATTTAGTATCCTTCACAAAGGATTTTGTGTCAATTTTGGAAGAGTGGGGTACTGATTTCACTTATAACAGAAGAATTAATTAACAGGGGTCACGTTAGTCATCAAGAATTTCAATTGACTGCATCAATGACGAAAAAAGAACCCTTTTAACCCAATCAAGTGGTCTAATCACTCAGGCAACTTTTTAAAATCACTATTATGCCATTTATAGACTTTAAGGTGGCTCGATACTCGTGAACTTTCTAAGATAGGATTTCTCAAAAATAGTTTAGAATGATCCAAAATATAGTTTATAGCAAGGATATATAAATGCAAGTGGTCACTACCAGCCTTTCTTTCAAAATATTTGGGGTTATGTAAAAGAAAGTCAGTCCACACAAACCTAAAAAACTCTTTTTTTTTCGTGAATTTTTTGCTGTGAAGTTTTCTATGCCATTCAGTGGCCAATCATGGTATGTTAATAAATGAAGCATGGAATTAAAGAGGACAGTTTTATGGAAAAGATAATGACAGTTTCAGAAAGATATATTTAATTTAAAGGGATTTCCAAGGGGCTCGGAATAAAAGTTTCGATTTTGAAAATTTCGACTTTTTTATAAAACATAGTGTTAAAAAAAATTGACGGGATAGGATTTTATATTTCTTTGTCATTTACTTCCAAAAATAGTGGGGAACAATATGATGATACAGACAAACCTTCCTACCACACTTAAAATTGATATACAAATTTATTTATATCACAAAGTCATTTTCGAGAAATCAGACATGCTTTACGAAAATCACCTGTAAAAAAATTATGTTATGAGTAGCAAGCTGAAACTCTGGTTGTATGTAGTCCTCTTCATGGCGCATCTAATGCTCTAAACGAGAAGTCTCTAACCCAAATAGAAGTGGCGCAAATCGCAAACGAAGCGGCCGTCGCAAGGAATTCTTAAAATTAAGAAAAGACCCTGAAGCAGTGTCAGCAGAGCCCTGCTGCTTTGGTGACGTCATGACAGATAGGGCCTGCCTGGCTGCGCGTCAATGTGCGCTAACTACCAGTTTGCATGAGTAGCGAGCCACCTTAAAAAACATAAAATAATTTTTAAAGACCATTTTGATGTGAGTGGATGGATTTACAATCCCTAAGTCGAGCCAGTTTTACAGATGATTTCATATTTGTAGACATTTGAGTTAGAAAATACATCATTATTCTTGCAATTTTCATTGGTCGAGAGAAGGTATGACACCACTCTCTCCTGAAAAGTGACATAGCGTTTCACATGGGTGACCATGGCATTCTAAGCCATTGATCTCCTAACAGGGACTGAATTTAGCAGTTTCAAGTGAGAGTTTCAGTTTGTGTTTCACACATTTTTAGTACACACATTCTGCAAGTCCAATATTGTGCATTCAGACGATTGGGATCAGGTGACTGTGATCCATGTAATGACTGTTTATACAGCAAATAAACATGTATTATTGTGAATATAACATTTTCTCAGAGGAGGGGCTCAGCTCAGGCGGCAGGAAAATGGGCTACAAATCGCGGGGTCCCTGATCTGATTCCCACTGTTACGTATTTTCTTATGAATGTTGGCCACATCACTGGGCCATCATTCTGTCCTGAGGGACTATTCAGAATTTATGATTCCGGGGAAGGGGGGAGGGAGGTTGGGAATTTTGTTGAAACTCTCTGTCAAAAATGTATACCCCCTTTGGTTTCATGCTTATTTGTACCTTCATACATTCCAAGCAGATTTTTATTATGTCCCCTTTCTTTTATTAAAATTTCATACCCCCCTTAATCATGTTGTGAGTAATAAGTACCCCCTTGAAACATGTGTGTGAAAAATAATTATTGCTGCTCCGTCTGGTGAAACTCCCATTCTCCCCAAGTCATAAATTCTATTTAGCCTGCAAGGTAAATGGATTCTGGACAAAAGGCAAAAATTAGTACTGCCCCCCCCCCTCTTGAAGAATGTAGCACCCACTCAGGTAAAATTTCAGTCTCCCCCTCAAACCAAATTTAACATCAATTGAAACAATCAACTGTTGTACACAGAAGTGTGAGATACAACAGTTCATGAAGAAAAGAAAGACTTTGTGCGGATTGCTGTTTGACATGTGTAAACAACTGCCACAATAACAAGTTGGCCTTCGCAGTATACTATTGGTCAAAGTTATATGACATCCTTTTTCCAGCAATACATCATTTGCTTGAAAAAAGCTGAAAAAAGTGACATGCAATAGGCAACTTGACCAATCGCCTGGCAGGATTTTCTGATGTCAGACGAGAAATTTTGCCAAATATTTTTTTATTTCATCAATGTCTACAAATATGAAATCATCTGTAAAATAATGATGGTAATTCCGTCCACTTTTATTTCCATTGTGTCACCTTTCCAGGTGTTGCAATAAAGTTATTTAATAAATCCTACACAAAATAATAAACTTCAAAAATGTCATTCAACAATTTGTTTTACTTTCAATACTTGTTTTGTTTATGGAAATAGGCAAACAAGATCAGTATCACCCTACACAAAATGGAAGTGATGACGTCGCAGGATTTCATTGTATTTTGTTATCTGTTTTTAAATGGACTTAAAATATCATTTTAAATGCTGTCAACACAAAAACACAGCAAATTTTTTGAAAAACTGGTTTCTCTTGCTTTTAAAGCTCACACAACTGTAGAAAATATGATTGTATGCCTATATTAGAGGGTCGACGGATTTACCATTCTTGACTCTATACTCCGGGCAAAGTACATCATATACACAGTCAGCTGATCATATACTGTTTTTTCTCCCTGATACTGACTTTTTCCCTGCTGTATTGATCAAGGAAAAAACTCGGTATCAGGGAGAAAAGTTGCCTTGACAGGGGATAATACATAACATAATAATTAAAAATTGTCAAAGCCTTTTGTATGTAGCAAGGTCCATTGAAGGTTGAAGTTATAAAGTCAAACTTTTGCAGATTAATCAAATGACTCCGTGGGGATTATAATAGTTGTCTGCTGTGAATGCTTAGAAAGCTGCCATTTGGTAGGCTTAGACTGTTGATTGGCAATGAGAGATCATTGGGATCAAATCAACAGTTACATTGTGATCATAGAAAAAAAATGTAATGCTTCCTTCAATATATCAATGTTTTAACTTTGATGCATAGATTTTCGGTCAGCCCATTGGCTATCAAGCAGTGATGATGTGGTTGCAGGGGCTATTCCTGATTAAATGCTAACTCTGACATTGTGTTGAAACTGTGACATTCAGTTTTGGTGGATTCTCTTTTGCTAGAAGCCAAAAATCTGACCCATTTTAAAATGGCATCACAGGTTCCATGTACATATATTTCAATGCTAGAGAATAGAGTCATCTCTGACATCACACTTCAACAGCACGGAAAAGGACTTGAGATTCCACGTAAATATGACAAGGACTGTAAATAGCGTGAAGCCCATATTTGAATTTTTCATATGCCCAGATAATTATAGTGCTTAAGCCAGTTTTTCGTTATCTGCCTCTATAAAAATATTTGAGTGCTTTAGAATTTTATATATATATTTTATACGACATTCAAATATCAAAAATGATACATATGTCTCTTTTGCTAGAAGCCAAAAATCTGACCTATATAGCACCTGGGTGGCTAAGTTGCAATTTGTCAGTTGAGGTGGGAGTAGAAAAACTATTTGTCATGCAAGGCTGTTTTCGGTGATGTCAAGCCATATATACATTCTCATTGGTCAGAAGAGTTAGCTGCATGACATCAAGCAGTTGCTCTTCAATTGTACTAAATTAACATTGCGAAGGCTCCAGTGTTATTATCATTTAGTCAATGGCATACTTGGATATTCAAAGCATGCCATGTAATTCCAGGGCAGATAGATTTGAAATCTTATTGGGAGAAAATGGGAATTAGAAGAGGACTGTTTTATAATATGTAACAGAGAACATCTGATCCCAATATCTGTCCTCAATATGCATCAACTGAATGCATGTCACTCAGCTGGAGAAGGAGTTTAGTGAACAGCTGTAAAACACAAACAAGACTTTCACCAAATCTGGTCGAATCCTAGCTTGAAGGTCAATGCTCACCAGGAACCCAAACTATAACTGAAACTTGACTAACTGTTTGGATACTCAGGTCAATGAATAACAAAATTCCACAAAATTCTATTGAATTGAAGCTGTTAAAGATTTGCTTTAACTGTTTGTTGTTGCTAATTATACCAGCCAATTTGACTTGCTTGTCAGCATATTGTCATGCTCTTCAGCTGCACATCACACAGAGCTGTTAGACCAATAGCTACAGTGTATCCTGGACCAGCATGACATCATTGCTGTCAGTGTGAGGAAAAAAAGTGCAGGATACATAGTTATTGGATAGATAATAATGAGGAGGAACTTTATTTGAGGAGTAATTGATCGTGCATTTTTTCTTCAAATTTAATTGCCGACAAAATTTGAGATAAGATAGGCTGAAATCAAAATAATTGATGCGAAAGCTGGTAAGTGGCAATTGTGGCAGTAATCCCTAACCAATAGGGGAGACCGGGGGCTATTTAAAGCACGGGGTTATATGAAACAAGGCCTAAATTCAGCATTAAAATTTATTTTTTGCCAAATTGGCACTTTTGGTAGATACTATGCTTATTGGCACACGTTATCATACCCTTAGTCATCCAAATTTCCAAAATGCTAATTCTGTAGGCAAGAAAGTTTGTTTTTTGGGTGTCCAAGTAACTTCTTTGAACAGATTTCGATTGGACTTATTGTATAGTAAATATTTATATCCAAGTGAACTAACCCTAATTCCAAATGAGCAAACCCATTCCTAATTCACAACCAGAAGCATTGTGTTATGTTCATTTGATTAGACTGAAAAATAAGACAATATTGTGCTTCAGGTGTGACGGGGTTAGTTGAATCACGCATGATGGAGTTGGCGAAAACATGATTTTTCTTTTTCAAATTACCTTGCAAGTTATTGCCAGTTGGAGATATTGCAATTAAGAAGTAACACAATGCTTATTTGTATTTTACTAAAGCTGGCAGTCATCAAAGGAATAGCAGTAATGAAAGCGAAAACCCTGTAGGAAGTTGTTGTCTAAAAAAAAATGATGGTGCTTCAAATAACCCCGGGCCGAGGTTGAAGCAAAAAAAAAGTTGGAAGTTTGTGTCTGTTACACAGAGATCAATAATTATTTACAATATCTCATTATAAGCTGATCATTGAGTTAAATAAACCTACTATCACATACCATGCCATGGTGTGAATATCTTGGGCCATTAACTCTCCAGAGCAAAAATAAAAACAATTTTGTCAAATTCATGTTTCTTTTTGCTAATCAAAGACATTCAGCATTTTCATCAGATGTTTGTTTTCATGGCTCAGACTATCACATCACATAAATTGGAATGGTTTTTTTAACGATACTTTACAATTACATTAAGGATTATCCAAAGTCAGCCTTAGTCAGACATCTTGATTTTGTGTTGTTACACAAAAGGACGAGTCTAAAGGACACAAATATACGTGTGCCAGCTGCCTAGAATTAAAAAAAAAATCACAAGGCAAATTTTCAAAGAAGTCGACCATTCCAGTCTTAGCACTTGTGAGGTATCACAGCAACAAGTCCCTCAGTACCAGATTGTATCAATGCACATCATGGGTCATCCTAAAAGGGGTTAACTCCTATAACTTATCTTTTAAAACAATTAAGACATAATATGACAAGCTTTAAAACATGGCCAAGTCATTGTCCCAGTTACCCTGTTAAAAGATAAGTTACAGAAGTTAACCACTTTAGGATAACCAGTGTTGAGCGTTGACACAATCTGGCACTGATGCCCTCAGAACCAACAAGTGAGGTTTCATAGCAACCAGTGTTTAACAAACACGACAACACCGGTGGGTTTAAGTCCACCTTGGACAACAGTTTCAATCATTCTTACCTCATTTCCTTGAGAACATAGGATCGCTATCAATCCCTTGTGTTGGTACTGACACTACCAGAAATAACTTTTTTTATTTTTTGCTGTGAGGCTTAGAAACGTACAGGCGGCTGTCTAAACTAAAATTTTAACGAGGTGTTTGAACTGTGCTTGATGTGCCGATTAATAATTTTGGATATTTTTAATGTTGATATCACTACCATTTGTCAATAACATATATATTTTTGCAGAGAGTCAGCAGCAAATTGCATGTAGTTTTGAAAACCTTTACGTATGTGGCTACTACCTATTCACATATGACCCAGTTGCATACTGGAAGCAAAAGACAGCTCATGGAAGCAGTGGTAAGCCATTGCCTAGCATTTGACTAAAAATGTATACAGTAAGTAAATGATGCAGAATATCTAAATGATTTAGTTTAAATCATTGGTTAAATCATTGATGATTTCACAATGATATTTTTCTATTTAAAATTTTCCAGGACATATGTCTTTTGAAATATCAATGATAGACTATTGCCATTGAGGCTCTCATAGATTCCTTCAGTGGATGTACGAGGTGTTTTCCAAAAGTTCTGTCCGACTTTTCATAGTGTTTAATGTATTTTACGGAGGCACATGAAATTTGGATCAAAGAAAAATTGAGGCAATATGCTCATAACAAATAATTGGCTTATGGCCCATCTCAAAAATAATGAAGCCAAAATGTGACATGACTATCAAAATTTTATAATGTATTTTTTTTATCAAATCACAATGTAGTTTTGTTAAGAACATATCTAAGTTACAGAAAATATATTTACCATAGAGTTCCAACCAGTGGAAATAACTGATTATAGCAGATTAATACCAAATATTTATAAGTTTTTATTTCCATGTCAAGAGAAGAAAACTAAACTTAATGTCAATTTATCATCAAAGTAAATCAAATTTCTTTATATGATGACATAGGGCAAATAGTGTAGAGTCTTCAGGGCAGTTTTCATTCCAATACACCAAATATATTGTGGGAAACACACTATTTTTGATAATTTTTCAGCAATGTTTTTTCAAAAAATTCATAAAATTTGTCTCAGAAACATATGTGTTCCTTTAAAACAATTTCAATTGCTCTATGTTATGGGTCTGGATGTTGGCTTCAAATTCATACCAAATAAGTGCCACTGAACAGAGTATTAACTGAGCAAAAGATGAAAGAAGCATGATTTTTGGCCCTTTTTTAGATAAAATCCTGATTTTGAGTAATGATGTCGCATGAAATTGCAAAAAATGTTCTGGTTTTGCTTACAATCGATTTTATATGATATTATAAGTCATAACTGATGGAAAAGTACGACCATTTCAAATGAAAAAGGTGTTTTTTTGATTGGATATTGCCTTTATAGCCAATTTGGCCCAAAATTTTTAAAAAACTTCATGTATGCCATTATATTATTGGCTAGGTCATGAAACATGTTCAAACTACTAAAATAACATGGTAATTGTCACAACAGGTAATATTAGTATCATGGCTCCACTATTTACAGGAAAAAAATGTGAATATGATCAATATTTGCGACAAAGTAATTTTTGAATTTTACCACCAGGTATCAGTCACCAACATGTATTAGTTCATAGTTTATTGATGCTTCACAGATTTACTATGTTTCAAGCCAATCCAGGTTAAAATCAGAGCTTTCATAGCTTTTTGCCGCATGAAAGTACTCCTTGAGTTACGCGTGCGACACATTCACCTTCCCTCATATTCATTGGAATTTTTACATGAATTGAATTTCTAAAAAGCATGAAAGGCTCCAAAACAACTAAGTAGATTTTATACTAGATCTTAATGGCAAAAAGAATCAACTGACATGTGTAAAAGGGAAATTACAACATCCCAGATCAGGAAGCTTCAAATTTGACTCAATTTTTCGAAGTCAACCTTTGAACACGAAGAATTTAATGATGTCAAAACAAGCACATAAATATACTTGTTTCAATGAATTTATGAAGCCTTTTGACACAGAAATAAAAGGAAAATTAAGAAAATGACAAAGAGATATGTCAACTTTCATACACCTGAAATAATTCAAGTGAAGAAAAATGTGATGTCACTAAAATAGTGATAAATTCACGTTTTTCAATGTACTTTTAAGATTATCTCGACAACTGTCTGTAATATTGTCATGACATTTTCTGGACTTTGGCACAAGAATTTATTCAAAGCAATAGTGAAATAAGTTGTTGCATACATCCATTCCTACATTTTTTACCCCAAGTGAAATCCGGCCCTGTGGCTTGTTTATTTTTGAGATAGGAATTATTGTGAAGCACTGAATAACAATGGGAACATGTTATTTTTAACATATTTTAGTCACTTTGCCTTCCTTGATTCAGTAACATCTGTTTTCGATGTCATGAGCAAATTTGTGATTGGTGAATGAGGTCAGAGACATCTATGAAATTCATATGATTTGCTTAAAAAATCTGACAGAGATAGTTAGAGCCTTCTTAAATATACATACAAGGAAGATAATATGATTACTAAAATCATCTGAACCTCATATAGGCATTTCTTGAAGGAATTGCTTCAGAGAATCCACGAACTGAAGGACGGCATAACTCCAAAGCTGTTCTGAACCTGAAAACTTAGAGTCATGATTATCAAATGGATTGAATGTATGGAGACACACATTATGTACCCAATTGATCAGTTAGAGTTGTGAAACACTGAAGCTTGTTTTCCATATGTTTTCAATTGAGTATCATTCAAAATAATTAAATACTTTGACAAGATGAAGATTTAAATGTTTATGTTACACATCCAAAATATTTCCTTACCTGGACAGTTTCAGTGACCAATCTGCCACCTTCCTCGATGATATGATTGACTTGTGAGGCATGGTCTATCATGGCTGACTTGTTGTATTCCTTTTCTGATGTTTTCCTTTGAGATCGTGTGTATCTGACTTCCATCTTGCTTTCGACATCCTTCTTATAAATGTTCTTCCAACCTGTAACCCAAATTTCTTGCAGTCTCTCCTATGTAGGCTTGATCACATCCTTTCCATGGTATTCTGTATAAAACTCCGATGTTTTCTTTTAAATCATACTTGTCCTTTGGATGCACCAGTAATTTGCGGAGAGTCATGTGTGGCTTCATAGCTGTCTGTATGCCGTTCTTCCTATACACTCTGTCCAATGCCTCAGAAAAACCTTTCACATAAGGAATGACCAAGAGACCATTACTTTTCTCTGTCTTCTTGTTGTTGCTCTTGCTTTTCTCCTTTTCTTTCTTTTCACCACCCTGCCACCTGGTGGAGCACAGCTCCAGTAATCAGTCATTAGCGAGAAACGTGACAGATTGGTCACCAAAACTGTCCAGGTATGAAAATATTTTGGATGTGTAACATAAATATTTAAATCTTTGGCCTTACCATCCTGATGAACTTCATAAGGAATACTTTGACAAGACATTACAGCTTGTCTCACTGCCTGTTTTTATGCCCTGGGCCGAATGTCAATAATTTCCATGGCAACAAAATCAACCTTATTCTATTTCTATGAATATGATATGATTTGTTTGGGAATCAAATTCAAATTACCTCAGCTTTGACTGACCCAAATATCATGTGTCCAATTGATATATAGCTGAAGTTATCGCCATTTGGAGAGAACTTATGGAAAACCCCTTGTATTGGAGATTTTCAAATTACTGTACCTGTGGACAATGGAGTAAGTTGTTCATTGGGGCAAGTTGAGCTTCCCCAGTTGGGTTGGAATAAGATACAAACATTAATACTCTGGAAATCTTGTTGAAAATTTTGTGTGTTTTACCACCCCAAGCAACATAATTATAATTCTGTGTTTGTTATTTATTTTTATATTAATGTGGACTTTTGTTTCCATGTGGGTCTTCCGTGTTTGTTTCAATTCACTTTCATGTAATTTATTTGCAACATTCAAAAAATCGAAGCCCTACTTAAGATAAACTGAGTGGAACAACTTGTCCTATCATGCTACACAGCTTACCCTGCAAATGAGGCAAGTTATGCCACTAGACCATATTGACCTACTTTTCTAATATGATGACCATTATCATTTGATTATTCTAAAACTCGACTCATTATTACCAAGATGTAATATATTGATATCTGCCATTCATATTGCACGAAAAAAGTTCCTTTTTCTTTTCGGCAAATGAACTGGATGCTAAAAATGGCAGAACCAGCCAAATGTGTCTACTTATGATAGTAACAATAACATTTGTTAATGTGGTCTGACTGGTTTTATGAAATAATTTTTTTTGCAAATTATTAACAGAAGTGGCAGCATACTCTTCACTTGAGGGATATAAGTCAAGAATGTTGACACCATCCAAAATTCACAAAGAAGAATTCTGTCTGAGTTTTTCCTATAAACTGGGAGGTAGAAATGAGAATATCTACCTTAAACTCTCTGAAGCACTTGGAATTTCTTGGCAATGGCACGAAGTATTTTTCAAAACAGGTACGTAGGTGTCACTGCCTTGTGACATATTTTTCCTGATATATTTATCGAGACCTTGTATATATAATATAAACAGACCAATTGTTTGTGAGCATAATTTACGATAGTTGGCAATTGTTCAAACTTCATGCAACCATCATGAATTTTGTAAAACAGACGCAACATTAAGTACTCCACTTGCATAGAAATGTAATTAATAATTTATTAGTTAACAGCATAATTTAACAACTACAGTAATTTTTTTTCATGTCTAGGCACCACATACGAGTATGCAACTCAATGTTTTTCTTCGCTTTCGTGACAATACTTATAAATTCTTTTTTTCCTGTTCATTTATATCGTGAGAAAATGTTTAATGTTGCATAGTAGACATCAGAACTACAGTCTGCCTAGAAAATGTTTTCTATTCTCTTAAATGTCAAAAATCAGTCTCATTGTCTGTTTCAGCATCTGAGGAAATTGTGGAAGAAGAATTTTGCATTACCATGCCAGGGCACCAAGAAGAGATTTTGTTTATGTTTGAAGCGAAGACAGGAAGTGATGATTCAGTGGTAGCCATCCAAAAAGTAGATGTGACCACAGGCAGATGCTCCACAGGTAGGCAGATACCTGATGAATGTTAGTTAAAGGATCTTGAGTTCTCAATGCAAATTAGAGCACAAGAAATGTTCAGGCAATGTGCAAAGCCATTATCTGTGAGGCTGTACCTTTCTGCAAGCCATTAAGTAATATTCTGAGATCTCCTGGCAGTCTTTAAAGTATGAATTTATCTATTTATTTACTTGTTGAAATGTGCAGAACGGCTAATTTTGTTTTGGAAGACTCTTGAGTGGAGCATTCGTTATTTTGCTATGCATTGCATATCCACTAAAATGCAACACACATTCTCGTAAAGTCACTCAAAATACAATAAATCATTTAATAATAGTGCCATAGTATAGCATAGATGTTGTTTCAATATAAAAACAGTCTCAGCCTTGCTCGTTTGATACAGCACATTCTGGGTGTTAGTCTTTGTAAGTCTATTAAGTAAGCATATTGTCCAATGTTTAAACAATTGCTTATGATAACATGCAACTCAGTTTATCTCTCTAAAACATAGCTTGATGAATTTCTCAAACGGTCATTTATCATTTGAGATTTAAAGTTAAATATCTTCTTGTCATTTTCATTTCTACACTTTTTTACTCAGAATGTGCCACTCATGAAGATCCGAAGGAGAAAATCATTCCAGGTAAACAAGCTTAAAATCATAATGTTGTACTAAGGTTCACTGAAATTTCTTGGGTTGAACACCACCATCATAACACTCTTAAAACTGTTTTCAAGTGGTCTGAAATTTGATGTGAATATAAACCAACAGAAGATGTATTTCAAATTTTTGTAACTGTTTTTAAAAATTACATTAATTGTTTTAAAAGTCAAGAGTCACTACTTAAATTGTTGACCCCTCCCAAAACCTCCCCACTCCACGACTCCAAAGCCCCTGAAGTCAGGTACAAATGTATATAATAATAGGAATTGGAACTTGGAACTTTTGTCAAAAATTGGGCCTGACAGACAGTTTTAAGGAATGAGGGAAAAACTTATAACTGCACTATTTTCTTGATATTACATAAAGGGTGTAACCATTATATTATCGGGGGTGCGGGTCATTGTAGATTTTTTTCAACAGGACATTTAACCGCAATTACTTATTTTTTATGGTGAGGCTCAACATAATTATCTATATTGAGCACACTCATCCAATCATACTCATCAAACAATGTGGCCACACACACACAGACTATAATGTGTCTTTTGTTTCATCATTTTAGGTAATCATGATATAAATTTAAATACTTTCTCAATATACCAAATTATGCTTTCTCACCCTCCAACAGGCACCCTGCAAAAATGAGGCAGCTGCTATCCTATTCCAGTACAAATACCCCTCACTTTTATTAGTGGAAAGTGTGCCCTGATTTAGCAGGGTCACTGTGCGGGAGGGTGTGCTTTCTATGAAGAGCTGTTAAAGAACAGTGATCTTCCAGTTTTATGACACATGATCAAAAGTACAAATTTTGTCTTTAATTTGGGTGAAAACAGTGCTGAAATATTATTTTCACCTGAGAAGAGACAGCCTATGATAATATTTAGAGTAGAAGAATTTCAAGTACCTACAAGTGCCTTACATGCAGCTGTTTTCAGAGTGTCACAGATGTCATTGAAGGTGTTGCTGCTATCTTCAACATTGAAAAAAGCAGTATTTTCACTGACTCACCCAATCACGTGTATATGAACCTTGTGATGACTGTAATGAAACAAATAGAAGAGGTAGCATGTGAGTCAGAAGCAGTGCACTGGATGAGTCCCAATTCTGTAACTCATTGCTCTGACATGCTTTTGGAACTGAAATACTGCTATTATAAGATCAAACGTGTAGCAAGGAGAATTGTTGTATGATGGTTTGAAGAAGCAATATGAGATCTAAGATCTTCAACAAAAATGCCGTATTTATTCACACTATATAATGTTTAATTCTACATATTGCAACTGGATGTTTCCAAAATAAGCATTTAAATCTAAGAATTTGCGATATTTGTACTAGGGATGCTATAGAAGATGAACTACACCTTATTTGTAATTGTAAAGCATATGGAGTAATTGGGAATGAGTTATTTAATTCTATTGATTTTTTTGTTTCCTGATTTTACAGCATGTCTATGGAAGAAAAATTCTTTCATTTGCTTGAGAAACAATGGAAAAATTTGGTCTGTATATATATAGAGAGAAAGCATGAGAATTTAGGAAACATATTTCATATAACTAGTATTACTGCATTTTTTATGTGATGAACTTGTGTAGCCACCTGGTGATGTTTATTGAGTGTAATTTAAAATGGCAGATAAACCCCTGAGAGGTTGGATACCAACTATATTTTCGTGTTATTATGTCTTCATGTGTTAATTGTACCTGTCACTAGAAATAAAAGTCAATCAATCGATCATCAATATCGATTCTGCCCAACTTCATTGCTATTTTTGTGTTTCCGAAAAAAAAGTCTGCCAAACCCAAAAATAAAACACTTTCAACCCCCGATGAAAAAAAAAACTGCCAACCCCAATAAAGAACGTTCATACCCCCGGGGGCCCCACCCTGCAAAAAAAAATTTACACAAACTTGAAACTCTCCTCTCCCCAAATTAAAACGTATAAGCCCACACCCCCCATAAAAAGAAAACACACTTTCATCCCTCTCCTAGAAAATAAATCTCCCACCAGCCTCCCAGAAAAAGAAGACTTAAAACCCCGCTGCACCCCCCCTATTCAATACAAGAAATAAATGGCCAACATTTTCTCTTGCTGCAAGTACTGTAGGATATCCATCCCCAAATTATTGTTGACAAACTTTATGTTGTAAAATATCTCAACACTTCATCGAAATTATTTTTTGATATTCACGCATTTCTCGAAGCGAATGGAGCTTAAGAGAGGTTTCAAAAATCTGTGCAGAGATGGTCTCAACATCAACGGTCGACAGCAGGAATTAGGTCAAGTGGGTCCAGCTGCTTATCAATGACCTAGTTTCGATTTAACAAAACATGACATATTCATCTTCAAAAGTGCCTTAAAAATTCAATTTAATCCAGAAGTATTCCCTCTACCTATAATTTTATGGAATAGTTAATTATTAGCCTTGACAAACTAAATTAAATCATTAAAATGTGACTCATTTCCTTTCAAAACAGACAACAAGAAAACAAAATTAAAGTTATAAAACATTTGTAAACTGTTGATTATGTAACAGTTAAGTCGCTTAAGTGAGCAATGATTCGCATGCAAATCGTGTTATTGTATTACTATTACACTATTATATAATATCAACAATCTAGCATAGACTTAAAATTTGGCAGCTTTCAGTGTTGTCTGCCTTTTTACTATTTAGCTGATTATCTATCAATTATATTTTTCTATAATCCTTTTTACTATTTAGCTGATTATCTATCAATTCTATTTATCTATAATCCTATTTATCTATCTATCTGTCTGTCTATCTATTCCATTCTATTCTTGATCTATTCTATCTTTCTAGTCTAAATTTCTCTCTATTTTTCTATATATCTGTCTTTCAATTCAAGTTCAAGTTCAAGTTCAAGTCTTTATTAATACCATTAAGGTACAGGGGCCTGACCCCATTCGGCGTATTTGGCCAAAAATTTCATCAAAAATTTGTGGCTTACACACATGTGTATATATTAATAACAGTTTAAGAGATATCAAATTTCAAGCTTAAGTAAAAGGAAATCACATATTACAGACTTAATAGATAGTTTTTCAGACGTTTTTTCAAGACGGGAAGGGAGCAGCTGTAATCAATGGAGTTGCCCAGGGTATTAAAACAAATGACTCCTCTATGTCTTATGTTTCTCTGCAATTTTGCTGAGGTAAAGTATGGAACTCTGAATAATGCTTTATTTCTAGTATTGATGTTATGAATGTCTTGATTTTTAATGAACATATGATTGATGACCGGAGGATGACAACTAAAGTTTACTTTATACATGAAGATAAATAGATTCATTGAATACAACTTATTGATGGGTAGGATACGAAGAGACTTAAATAATGGTGAAGAGTGAGTTAGTCTATTTGAGAACGTCATGATGCGAACCACTTTCTAATGAAGAATTAGTATTGGGTTCATATAAGTTTGAATCATTGATCCCCGAACTTCTATACCATATGATATGTATGGTAAAATAAATGAATTATATAATATCAACAATGTGTCTCGTTTTCAATGTTTTTTTGCTTTACTAATGATCCCGATCCCCTTTGCAATTTTCTTCCTGATATAACTTGAGTGAGCTTCCCATGAAATATTGTCATCTATCATTATACCAAGAAACCTGGTTGTCCTGACTTGATCAATCTGAACATTTGCTATTTTGACATTATCAGAAGGCATAACATATCTTTTCCTTGGTGAGAATATCATATACTGAGTTTTATTTATATTAAGAGAGAGCTTGTTTGAATCAATCCATGTTTTAATAAATTCTAATTCCAAATTCAATTTGTTTACCAGGTTGGTCATATCACTACCCTGAATAAAGACATTGCAATCGTCAGCAAATAGAATGGGCAGAAGTGATTGAGATGCATTACAAATATGATTTATATATAATAAAAATAGAATGGGGCCAAGGATAGATCCCTGTGGCACCCCACAGGTAATAGGTTTATAAGAAGATGATAAATTATTGAAAGAAACATACTGAGTTCTACTAGTAAGGCAGCTTGGGATCAGTTGACGAGCAATCCCTCTTATTCCATATTTATATAATTTATCCAATAGAATGCTATGATTAACAGTGTCAAAAGCTTTACTATATATAATCAAGAAATACACCTACAGTACAACCATCATAAAATGGCTCGTCAGTTTGGATCGACACTTATCTATCGATCTGTAGTGATGCATGGCGATCTTGGTTGATATGGAGTAATTGATCTGGAGTGATCTGTATCTATTAATCAAAATTAATAATAATAAATGTACTTTTCTGTACCAAATAACTCATGGATATGTTTCCTTGATCAATATGTTCAATCGTTAGATGTTTTTTATTTGTTCTTTCACTTATAATCCTAAATAAATGGCATGACTGATTTTCACTAAAAGTGGATAAGTAGATCACTACAGATAGAGTTATATCAACTCAGATCACTACAGATCACTCTTTATCTGGACCACTCTGGATCAATACAGATCACTATGTTGAGCCATTTTAAGATGGTTGTACTGTAGGGTAAACTTACTATCTTTATATCCAGCTAATATTTTGTCAATCAGTGCTATTATAGCTTGTGTGGGATTATGATTTATACGAAAACCAAATTGAAATTTGTACAAAATGTCATTATAATGAATTGGAATAATCTTTTATGTATTACTCTTTCAAATAATTTTGACAGCATTGTAAAATTGAAATAGGTTTGTAGTTTTTAAGGAATTGCTCATCACCATATTTAAAGAGTCGAATTATCTTAGCTACTTTAAGTTCATCAGGAAATATTCCTGGAGACAATGACAAGTTGCAGTCCTTGTCATGCTTACGTTAGGGTGCATCAGAATAGAATAAATATGACAACATATTTGGATTCTGCAGAAAATTTCCTTCAAAATGAATACCTGGAACCTATACTTCCTTGAAATAATGTTGATGCCAAAGTGCAGGATGTGTTTTTACTTTGAATATTTTATTCGACTGCAAGATACTTTTTCTTTAATTGTGCCTTTCATTATTTATTATGTTTGATACTTATGAGTAATAATTTACTCAGTATTTCTTTTTGGCACTCAAAGTTATTTCTTGATTAATGTTTTTTAAGGACTCTATGACAATAAAAAAACAACCTTACTAATATGCTATCCATTGAGAAGTCAGTATCTGTTTTAACATTAATAAAAACTTGCCTGATATTATAGTGCACAAGAAGATGGGTCCATGAACATAATATGGTAATCAACCTTTCATATTCTGCAAATTAATGAAATACAAATATTGTCTGCACATTGTATATTTTCGGGAAGTACTTTTCTGAGGCCACATTAAGCTTCAAACCAAAATGTTCAGAGTAGGCCTATATAAGGGAATATGTTCACTGAGACTGTCAGTATACATAATCTTTATATCCTGCACTAAATGGATGACAAGGTCAAAGGAGGATTTATTTCATAGATTTAATCAATAGTCACAATTCCATGACAAGAATAGAAGCAATCGAATAAATGTGATATCTATTTACGGATATTTTCATAAATATAAATTAAATCAGATTAATTAAAACCAATCATCCTGCAGGTGCTAAGAATGGTAATTTCAAGTTTAAGGTATTTTAGTAAATTAATAATGAAGAAATAGAATATAATTTCAAATGCAAAAAAAGAGAAAAAAAGAAAAGTAGTACTTATGTTCCTCTAACTACAAGAACACAAACTGAAGCCATGGTGCAACTTCCTGGCTCTATTTTTTGTTATTCATAAGACAGGTGATGAACCTTAATGTACATTGTAAATGGACCCATCTCCTTACGCACAAAAAGTATTAGTGCAAGATTTTCATAAGGTTAAAATAAATTGGGACTTATCATCACATAGCATAGCAAGCTTGTTTCTTTTTCTGTCTAAAAAGTCATAAAACGTTTATTGAGATCATCATGAATAATTGATATAGCTTTGAGAGATAAAATGGAATACTGAGTAAATCACTGCTGATATGTGTGAAACATAATTTATATGAAGAGAAAAGCAAAGACTAAGTACCATTCATAAAACAGAAATTTGTGTGTACCAGTGACGTCGTACATAATAATTGAGGAAAAAGCTTATCTTGCAGTACATGATCACCATAATATTGATGGAAACATAGGTTCCAGGTATTCATTTTGCAGAATCCAAATATGTCATTAGTTTTTTTCTATCTTTTATATTACTCAAGTTATCGCAAACCGCGATCCTACGGAAACGTAACTTTTCCTGAAAATTTCACAAGAAATATGCTCTCGGAGGCACCCCTAAATATCCATCAATCAAGCTGAAATTTTAGTATCTTATTCTGTGGGGTAAAACCCAACTATGAAGCAAGGTACAGCTTGATTGGTTAATGTTGGGGCAACTGATGCACCCTAGCTTACGTGGAATCTCTAGTTTTCTTCTATGCTGTTAAACTGTGATGTCAGAGATGACTCTATTCTAGCATTGCAATATATGTAAATTAACTACAAGCTGTGAAGTCATTTCAAACTAGGTCAGATTCCCCATCTTCCAGCCAATGTTGATCCTCCTGAACTGAGCGCCACAGTTTCAACACAGTGTCAGAGTAAGAGTTTTATCAGGGATAGCCCCTACAACTACGTCATCACAGCTTGATAGCCAATGGGCTGACCGTAAACTACGTCATCACAGTTCAAACATTGATATATTTAAGGAAGCATTACATTATTGATCCCTATGATTTATCACAGCAATCACCAATCCAATCCTACCAAATGGCAGCTTTGTGAGCATTCACAGTAGACAACTGTTATAATCCCCACGGAGTTGTTTGATAAATCTACAAACTTGCTAACTCACAACTTTAAACTTTGATGGAAGTTGGTATAAACAAAAGGCTTTGACAATTTTTTTGTAAACACATGGCTTAATATGTATATTTGTTCTGGCAGCCCATTGGCTGAGAGGCTGTGATGTCAAACTTGCATGGGTTTTTCCCTGACCCAATTTTAACTCTGACACTGAGTTGAAACTGTGATGCTCAGTTTGGTGGATTCACTTTGGTTACAAGCTGGGGAATCTGACCCAGTTTGAAATGACATCACAGCTTGTAGTTAATTTACATATATTGCAATGCTAGAATAGAGTCATCTCTGACATCACAGTTCAACAGCATAGAAAAAAAACTTGAGATTCCACGTAAGTATCACAAGGACTGTAACTAAATGTACTAAAACTGAAACATATTGGTCATGACATCTTTTTAAAACTTTTATCTGAAGATCGTCATATCCTGGTGAGCTATCATTTACGGAGGCCAGAATTTCTTTTACTTCCAAAACACTGGTTGGTCATAGATATAGGGAATTTTGAATATTAACGTTGTGGAGATAAGACAGGTGAGAGGTGTTTGTTATTGGAATATTCTTGCTTAGATTCTCTCCAATTTTAACGAAATAATTGTTGAACCCATCAGCAATAATTTGATGGTCAGTGACAATCTTGTCATCTATCGAGAAGTGAGATGGAGTGTGATGGCTACTTTTGTTATTGATTATATTTTTAATTATCTGCCAAGATTTTCGTATGTTGTTCTTACTTTTTTCAAACAAGTTGTGGATATGATTTTTTTCAGCATTCTTAAGTAGGGAATTCAGTGTTTTCTTATATTTCTTGTATATAATAATATTTTGTTCTGTAGGATGTTTCCTGCTTCTGATATATAAGAGATTCTTTGCTCTAATTGACCGTTTCAATGCTGCGGAGAGCCATGGTTTTCTGTTATTATATGCAGAATTTATTATTTTAATTGGATATGCTTTGTCATAAGTTGCCTTATAGTATTATAAAACAAAGTAAATGCATCTATGCAACTGTCTGTTTCTAAAACATTTGACCAGTCTATCAAAGCAATATCATTAGTAAACTTAAGCAAGTTTTCATCACTGCATTCTCTGAATTTTATGCAAGTTTTCGTTTTTGATTGAGTGAAATCTGTATTTATAATAAATATCGGAAAGTGATCTGAAATATCCCATGTAAATATACCTTGTAAATGATTTTCAGTCACAGCTTGGTTACAGAAAATGTTGTCAATCAAGGTGGCTGAAGTTCTCTGGACTCTAGATGGTTTAGTAATTAAGGGAAAAAATGAGAATGAATAAAACATGTCAAGAAATTCGGATGTAGGTAAATGATCTTCAGAATTTAATAAGTTTATATTATAATAGTCTCCCATGATGTAAACAAGCTTATTATTGCGGATTTTGCGCAGCATTTCATATCATAGGAGTCACCAATACCCATTTTGTCACGAATTACATGTACTTTCTTTACCGACAACTGACAGTCTTCATTTGCCTCAAATTTAAGCCCATGAAAAATCAAGTTTTCTTTCTGCCTATAGCTTTCTAACTTGATAATTTTCTCATTTTGATCTTTCAACTTAGTCTCCAAGCTTGACACCCTATTCTGGAGTTTCACATTTACTTCTTCAAGCTCAGTATTTCCTTTTTTCATTGTATCCAATTCATCCTTCAGATTTTCTAAACTGCCTCGGATCTCACTTTGTGACTTTGGATAACTTGTCATTCAAACTTGCAAAGCCAGTTCTCAGCTCATTTCTCATACTCAACATGATCTTTGTCAATTCAATTTCTTCATCATCATTGTCAGATTTTTTGGCAGCTGCATCAGCAGCCTTTGCATCTTTATCTCATTTCTTTAGTTCTATTTGCTATAGTAGCAACTGGACTGGAATTTCTAGAACGTGGGCGAAGATTATACTTCTGCAAATTCTTTGGCATGGAGACAGAGCTTATCCAGTCAATAATAGCATTAGTCAATGACAAACATTGATAAACAGTCTAATATAGCATTATGTCATGGCCTGGTTACTCAGATTTCTCTTCAGGATCACTCATGCATTCATCAAAACTCATTCAAGTGTAACAATCAGGCAAAATTTCGATCTTTTACCTCAATTTCACTGAGTTTGGCTTGCATAACGTCTGTCAAAATATTCCAGTGTGAGCAGAACATCAATTAGTATTTTTGTGAAACAGCAACATAACTAAATGCATCGTCAATGATTCGTCATCCAGATTCATCCAAAAAGGAGGTCACCGCTAGAATTTCAATACAAATTACATGACCTAGTGCTGGAGAAGACAGAATCAGGCAAGTTCCTTGGTGTGACAATCTCAGGAGATAATCTATGGGACAAACATATTCAAGGAGTAGCAGCCAAGGGAAATAGAACACTGGGGTTCTTGCGTCAAAATCTGAAGGAATGCACTAAAAGAGTGAAGAGTACCAACTATACCACCATACTTAGACCATCACTAGAATACGCATCTGATGGGATCCAATGATGCAGGTCAGCTTCAAGAAAGTAGAACAAGTACAGAAAAGCGCCTCTAGATTTGTCCGGAATGACTATTTCACAAGAACACCAGGATGCGTCACTTCGATGTTACCAGAATTAAAATGGGAACCATTGGAACACCAGAGGAAGAACAGCAGACTCGCTATATGTTATACAAGATTAAGATGAAGGAGCAAAATATCTTAAAGGGAGGAGACAGAAGAGCACATGAGTATTATCATGAAAAGACCATAGCTTTGGAGTCGGGTAATAATTGAACCGACTCCGACTCCCGACTCCTTTGGCCTTCTGAAAAGCGACTCTGACTCCTACTCCGAGGGCCTCCTGAATTACGATTCTGACTCCCGACTCCACTTATCGACGTTATTGCACATAAAAATTTCATGTTTAATAGGGGAGAAGAAGTAATTCTACAAAACTTTCATAGGATTTTGTACATGAATGCTTGTTAAGGAATTTTTATTTAAAATTTGGAATATATTTCATATTTTTGTAACTGTGTTTTTGTAAATTATATTAATTATCTTGAGGAGTCAGGAGTCACCATTTTAATTTCCGACTCCGACTCAGACTCCGACTCCACCTGACAATCAAAGTTCGACTCCGACTCCGACTCCGACTCCACCCAAAAACCTCCGACTCCATGACTCCGACTCCCGACTCCGACTCCGACTCCAAAGCCCTGGAAAGGACTTCCAACAAGACCTATGGGGACTCCTTTTTCCTACGGACTATTAGGGATTGGAACGACCAGACAGAAGACACTGCAAACTGGCCATCTCTGGATATATTCCTCAGAAAACTGAGACACTAAGCTGTACATGGATTTTAATCAAGTTTTAGACTGTAAATATATGCCCACTGTTTTTAACCACCAGGACCACATTTTTATAGGTTGTGTCATATGTTGTTCACGTGCACATGTGCAGTCCTACAGAGCTCCAACTTTCAAATACATGAACCCTGCTCTGACGTGGAAGAAGACGAAGAACTGCTTTTCATATATTGAATATGAAATAAATTTAATGAAAAGTCTTAAGTCCGACAAAAACTTTTCAGTGCGAACTTCATGGCTGTGCCATTTACATATTATTGGTAGTTAGTTTAAATAAACACTTCATCTTGCAGGTGTTTCTTTTGCTTCAAATCAGAAACAATGATTCTAAACATGTTTAACTGATTATCACTGTTTTGTAAAACTATGAAATGTTTGGGACTTTGTTGGCCCCCGTGCATTTGCAAGCTTATTACTGATAGAGAAGCTGTGAGGTAATTGGTAACTACATAGTATTTATGGCCCATGAGTCAGTCGCACCTTTATGAGTTACGAAAAGCATTGTCATTTAGCATGCCATTAGGACTGATATCACTAACAGCCTGCAAGAGCATGTCTTGAAAGCACTTGAGTTTCTTCTACTGTGATGGTCGAAGTGTAATTTTTAATAGGTCTTTGTTTGTGTTGAAACTGCTGTTAAGATCATACTGCAACCATGGAAACACTTAATATGATTAAATTTCTTAAATGGACTGAAACCACTTTTCATAAAATAGCATAAACTTGGATATCGAAGAAGTTATTAAAACTTGTATCAAAGTGACCTAAAATGACGAAACACAGGAACCTTATGGCCTGAATGTGAGTTTTGAAATTGTTTGATGATATAAGATAAGAATTGCATTCAAAATGAGTATTAAATGTTGTTCTTACTCTTAAGAAAACTCACCTCTTAACAAAGTCTTATGTCTTTCAGTCCCCCAATTCCATATTTTCTGGAATTATAGCGTTGGTCTCCCTATGCCTTGGCATTAGCAAGTTGATATTACCCTGCAGGTCAAACTACTAATTAATATTACTGTGCAGGTGAAATTATTTCATGCAATTTTTCGACTGACCTCTGCGGACTTCAGGTATACCACAACTTCGAAAACTTCCGTTTTGAACCTGTTCCCAAGAGTGTTTTTGATCAAGGTAAGTGACAGTTCAATACTTGTTGCATAAAAAAACAGCACTGGTATCAGAGATAATGCTATATGGCAACTGTAAACTATGTACAGAATACATAGGCATCTTGCACCAGAGCATTTTTAAAGGATTTTCGACCGGGAGACCGACGGAACTTCGTATAGCATGATGCGCCATGGATGCATCTCGATACGCCGCCGCGTTAGATCAGATGACGATCCGTAAGATGCTTATGTTATGATACGCTGACAAAGGGGAGTTTGAATTGTTCCACTGACAGCTAATTTACGACTTAGGCCTAATTTCCCCAAAACGGGTTGCAAATGTTAAATTATTGAAAATAGGAAATCAGACGTACGCAGAAGAAAAGTTATAAAGACATTAAGAAATATTTTGATACATAAGGAAAAAAAAAACCTTGCTATAAACGCTCTTAAGAACTACAAATTACGACAAATAAATATGATATTGATTTTAGTCTTTGGGAGATTTGGTGTCCAATTGAAACAAATTTACCAATGACTGGGAGACCAAATCTGTCTACTGGGAGACCAAATGGTCTCCTTGTTAAAAATGCACTGTCTTGCACGATTCATTGTTCATCCAAGGTTGTAAGTTTTAAATATCCAAGACATTCAATGCACTGCCTCATGATTTTTATTTTCGCAAAACTTTCTACATATCCTTTTACTAAAGAAGCGGCAATGCTGATCAGTAGTAGTTCAATAAGCGAGGTACGCAGTGACTTGTCGCTGATGAAACTTGGTGTACCACAAGGCCGATTGTCAGGCCCAAACGTCTTCATTTGGAGGATATCTCCAAATAATCAAAAAGACAAAAAAGTCTTTATCGATAGTTTGGCAGGGTGCTCAATTCTGTAATTATCACTTGTCCCTTAGCGCATTCACAAATTGTCAAGGTGATGTAGCAGCAGGAATGTCGGTTTCATAAAACGCGACGTACTTGTGAACGCATTAAGATCTGCTCTAACAAGTTCAATATGATGGTTAGAGACTTAATATTTTGTCCAGTATCGCAGTTTGATGCATAAATATCTGTAAAAAAATGTCAACCTTGCCCCTAAAAGTTTGACATCTAAACCTACGAATTTGTAAAATGCGACATACTTGTGAACATTTGCATAAGCAATGCGAAAGTATCCTAAATGTGCCCTTATAACAGTCTCAAGAACTGATGAAGTGTTGGTCTAGAAGAGGGATACTATGGGACTTCCGCGCAGCCATTAGCATTATTCCATATATAAAGCATATATATTTCAGGAGAGGTCAAATGTGCATGTAAAAAATTATCTTGGTGAACGCTAACACTGTAAACCATTATTTTTTTAGCTAAATATGTTCTTTGTGCTTCAGTCTGTGATACTGAACCAATTATTTCATTTTGAAAATTGTCAAAATATCAAAAGCATCACCCTTTATAAGCAATACTACTTGTGAGTGAGCTATAAACAAGGAAAAAAAGGTGTTTTTTGCGCATTATTTTGATTTATGGTGATAGGCGAATCAACCAACACATAACAAACCATATATTTCTAAAAACTACACATTCTCCTCTAGTCAGTTAGATACATACCATGTCCAAATGACATATCATGTGGAAATAACAAGCTTTCCAGTCTGAAAAAAAGGCACTTTACACAATACCATGCTACAAGCCCATAAGTTTTTCCTGGAATGCAGAACATGGTTGCGGGACGCGGGGTCGAGGGATTTGCCTAATGTTTTGTGAGAATTAAGCCCAAAAATGAGTTTTTTTAGTTGAAAGACCTCTAGTAACACTGGTCAATGATGATTTTGCTACCTTAGGAAAAGTACCTCTATGAACCTGATTTGATTGGGCTGATTCCAAATCTGCAGTCAGAATTTTTACAGAAAACCTAGATTTTTAGTTATGCCCATGTCAAAATTTTGCAAAAATGCAGGTGTGTGAGCAACTAACAATGGAAAATAAAGGTGTTCTAAGCTGGTAAATTTTAGATTTAAACAGCCTTTTAGCATTTGTAGAGATGATTATGATATCCTGAATCTAAATTATGACCTATTTTTTTACTCAGAGATCTTCCAACTACACATATTTGAGGGTAAGAGGTGCCAGAAATGGGCGATTTTTACTAAGTGAGTTGGTGTAATAACTACTTGAAGGTGTGAAAGTTGTGTATAAGGTGCTACAGACAGTACAGAATACCCATTTGTGAGTTGCTAAGAGCCTAATTTGTCCCAAAATTTTGATGATAAAAAAATATTTGGCTAAGTTCCGCTCTTTCCCAATCTGATTGCGAATGTCCATTTTTAAATGCATGGGAGAATGTATTTTCCCAAAATTATGGCAAATAACACTCCACCTCCAGCATCTTATACTCTGAATTAAGGGCCTGCTTGATCATCGTAGAAAGAAGGGGTTATATAAATGATAAACCGCACAAACTGTTGCAAATTTGATGATTTACTTCTTAACAATTTAATTTCTTCGTGGCAGAAATTGTTGGTTTTAAAAGAACATTGTGGAAAACAGTTAACACCATGTCAAATTCTAGGCACTGGTCTACAAAATTCCTTAGGCTACAGTACAAATTTCTGAATGTGGCTGAACTTAGCTGTCTACAGCTATTCATTACCAGTCTTATCCGCATCTATCCATAGCTATCCATTTGTATTCTTTTGTATACACTGGAAGCTCTTTACCCTTGTTTAAACAGTAGTAATTGTGGATAGCTATGGATAGCTATGGATATGTGTAGCTAGGTTTAGCTTAAGAGTCATTGTCAGAGAAAACTGCAGATTTTGAGAAAAAAGTGGAACGGGGTGATCGACCAAATTCTGCGATACTTGGCTCATTTTACCCCTATAGGTAACTAAATTCCATGGTACGGTCATTTTCTTAATGTATCGCCTGGTTGCCATGGCAACCCAGATTGACGATTTGGACCGATTCTGGCCGATTTGCACTTTACAGCTTTGAAATTTAGGTAATGTTTGAAAATTCCCAGCGGCCAAGCTATTAAACATAGAAGGTTGAAATTTTAAGTAAATTACATTTAGGAGTTTTACTTTACGTATAGCTTTTCACTTTTGCTATATCTCTTACAGGTTTCATTTTATTCCACTTTGAAATATGCTAAAATCCCGTTTTTTTAGTTTTGTGGTAAAAAAGGAAAATAGCTCATTTTTGATTCAATATTACTGGCTTGAGCATCCCTCTCATAAAAAAGTGGATATACTGGTGAATAGAGTTACTTTAGTACATCAAAAAGCAAAAATAAAATCGTGGTGCAATTCATAAACTAATTTGTGAGATGTGAATAAGTAAACCTTGTTTTCATGAAATGCAAAAGTACCATAACTTTAACAAATTACCAATACACGGAAAATGATTTGAAATGAAAGTCTATAGTCCTGGAAAATGCTAGAAAACATCGCCTTTACAATGAGGGTATATAGGAGCCAATTGTGGGAATATAAATGGTCTTACAGAACCCTCAAAGTTGGCCCTGCATCACAATTTTCAGATGCTGCTGAAATGTGACGTCATCCTGCTGGGCAGAGATTATGAGAGTAACTATAACAAAATGGAGTCTGTTTTTAGCTTAATAGTTCAGCTCTCAATTATCTGATCATTTTCAAAGTTTCAGAAGTTGTTGAAAACAATATTCTGGATATTTGTCTTAACATGGCATAATTTTCTGAGTAATAAATCCGATTTGAGGGAGGTTTTTGTGAACAAAAGTCGGAAAAATGAGTGAAAATGCACAAATATAATTATCATGTATCATGTTGTGGTTAGAGCTCAATTTCTGAATCCAGGATTAGCTCTGTATACAAAGCTATATATGAAGCACCCAGTAGGGTTGAATTTCCATTCCATCCTATTTCTACTTAAATTGCTTGAAAATATAAAGCATGTAGTACTACCACAGCAGCACGATAAATTTAGGGTGCAGAACTTTTAAGTAGTGCAATAATGTTGTAAATTCAATTTCGTACAAGTTGATATAGGTTTCGCCTTGTAGGACAACTATTTCCATGGGAAAACAGCATCTGACACATGTGAAGTCAATGTTTTTCTGCATAAATCGGCCTGACAATACTAGAGCCAAGGAGGGTAAATCCATCCAATTTTGGATAAAGCTGTATTTCCTGGAAAATTGGAATAGGTACAAAAATAATTTTGTCCATTGAATGGGCAAATTCCTTCTATAATTTCATGCCAAAAAGAAAATCATTCATACGGTGTTGCGGAAACCATGAACAAAAATTGAAGGTTAATGAACCTAAATCTGTCAACCCTGCTGGTAGCGCGTCCTGTTAGGATTTATCATACTTGACTCCGTAAGAAGTCAAAACTTTTTACTTAGGTACCCTATTCTTAGCATTACATGCCTGGTGGGCAGATGTAACAATGAGATGGCGAATTATAGTTTTTTGCATTAAAAACTTCAGGTAAGTCCAATTTTTGATGATGGAATTTTGATTAAAATTTTATCAAGTGGCGTGCTTTTAATAAAGAAAATACGGAAAATGCCAAATGCTTTGTATATTTATAAGATTAACTGAAAAAAAAAGTTTGTTTTGCACATGAAAAAAAGAAAATATTAGCTTCAATCTGTAGCTGGGGAACTGTAATGTTACAATTACGATTAAAATGTTTGTCACTGGGTTATAAAAAAAAAGTTTGAGGTGACTTTTTGTGAGAAAAGCCAGTTTGTTCCAGGGAGTAAAATCCAGAGCCTTGTCCGACTGTCATAATATTGGTGACCCCTAAGACTTTATTTTGGTGCACTGTTAGGTTAGTATTATGGTATCTCTTTGCTTTGTCGCTCACCTATGAAGCAGTGAGATGCCATAAAAATCACTTTATAAAATAAATTATTATTTTGATAAAAATGTATTTGTTACCTTTTCTTAAAAAGGTAACCTAAGGAGATGGGTGGAAAAAAGGGGTTGCTATAGTGATGTTACAGAGCCTAACTCTCAGTTTGGTTGAGGTTACTGGTGTGGAAATTTCCCAGTGCCAGCACAAGGATGGATTTTAAATACTGATCATAAATACATTAAAAGATTAATTTGTGAAATTTTAATTCTTGCACCAAATCTTGCAGTTGGAAATATCCCAGTGCCAGCACAATGATGGATTTTAAATATTGGACATACACATATAGTCATATATATATATATTCACAAATGATGATTTTCAGCCCGTTTTGGTGAACAGCTATTTATCAAAACATTATGTGAAACATATTTCTCTATTCAGCATTCCCTGATTTTATACTAGGTTGTGTCAAAAGGTGTCTCCGAGTCAATTGGCAAAAAAAAACGTTTTTGTCCTGAGGAATGTCAGCAAACGAAAATTGGGCTAAAACATGAAATTTCTTGTGATGTTAAAAAATCTGTGACCAACCCCATTTCAAAATTGTGTGAAGTGAGTGCACTACAGTTTCCAATTTCAAAATAGTTGATATGACTTCATATATTTATAATATGTCTTTATTATATTTATAATTTAACACAGATTCCCTGGATTACCCAGTGAATGTGTTCAATTCTGCTTTGATATGATTACACTTGGACATGGATGACATGACAGGCACTTTCGCTGTCTATATGAGTATTCAGTACCTGCTGCAGATGTCACAATAAATGTAGGTCTTGAAATTGGGAAAAACACATATCCCATGGTTTAGTTACTTTGAAAATAGTGAACTACAAAAAATTTTGAAGACATTTTGTGATTTTTAAAAAAATGCCGAAACACACTATTTCCAAGGCGATGTGCATACAAAATTACAGAGTGCACCATTTTTTATTTTTGGAAATTGGTTGATGCATCTTTTATTTCAACACACTTATACTAGATAACTCATGTTATGGATGCTCAATGTTAGCTGTATGCAGTTATATTTCGGTGAAATGGCCAAATATTGAAATCTAACGTTTTTTTGAAAATGCGGAAACACCCAATATTCAAGATGGTGTGAATAAAAAGTTTACACAGTGCACCACTGTTTTATTTTTGGAAATTGGTTGATACATCTTATATTTCAACACAATTATACTAGATAACCCATGAATGGATGCTCAAGTTAGCTGTATGCAGTTTATATTTAGCTGAAATGGCCAAATATTGAAATTTAACGTTTTATTGAAAATGCTGAAACACCCAATATTCAAGATGATGTGAATAAAAAGTTTACACAGTGCACCACTGTTTTATTTTTGGAAATTGGTTGATACATCTTATATTTCAACATAGTTATACCAGATTAGCCATGAAGGGATGTTCAAGTCAGCTATATGCTGTTATATTTTGCTGAAATGGCCAAATGCTAAAATTTAATATTTTTTTGAAAATGCGGAGACAGCCAATATTCAAGATTGTGTGAATAAATGTTTACACAGTGCACCATTGTTTTATTTTTGGAAATTGGTTGATACATCTTATATTTCAACACAGTTATACTAGATAACCCATGAATGGATGCTCATGTTAGAAGTATGCAGTTATATTTTTTCGCTGAAATGGCCAAATACTGAAATTTAATGTTTTTTGAAAATACAGAAACACCCGATATTCAAGATGGTGTGAATAAAAAGTTTATAATGTGCACCACTGTTTTATTTTTGGAAATCGGTTGATGCATCTTATATTTCAACATAGTTATACCAGATTAGCCATGAAGGGATGTTCAAGTCAGCTATATGCTGTTATATTTAGCTGAAATGGCCAAATGTTAAAATCTAATATTTTTTTGAAAATGCGGAAACACACAGTATTCAAGATGCTTTGAATAAAAAGTTTACACAGTGCACCACTGTTTTATTTTTGGAAATCGGTTGATACATCTAATATATCAACACAGTTATACTAGATTATCCATGAAAGCACGCTCAAGTGAGCTATATGCAGTTACAATTTGCAGACATTTGGAAATTTGACAATTTTGAGAACTGTAACACTGCTCAGTGGCTACTGCAGCTTTAAGTAAAACATTAAATAAGCTGAATTGTTTGTTAGGGTATCCCAAAGCATACGTCATGCCATGTGCAAAAAATGAATAACATAGATTTTTTACTTTGAGAAAAAATTGACAGCAGAAATGGACGAAATGTTAAAATTTCATGTTTTTTGGAAAATTTGGAAACACCCCATTTTCAAGATGGTGTAAAAAAAAAGTTTACAGAGTGCACAACGGTTTTATTTTTGGAAAATGGTTGACAAGGCCTATATTTTACCTCAGTTATACCAGATTACCCAGGGACGGATGCTCAAGTTAGCAATATGCAGTTATATTTTGCCTATTTCCGAGCATGCAGCAAATTGGCAATTTTGAGAAAAGGACCCCGTTTCAGCGTCCGCTGCAACTTCAGTGAAAAACCCAAATGAGATGAAATTTATACTGAAGTATCTCCAAGTATTAGTCTTGCCACGGGTAAAACATTATTGCCATAACTTAAAAAAAAAAAAAAAAATTGAAGAGCGGAAATGTCTAAATTTCAGGATGCTAAAAAGTTGAATTTTGTCGATTGGCAGTCATTTGCTCAATTTATTCAAATAGCTCCAGCTCAGAGGGAAATGCATCTGGAAAAAAATCCTTTGGGATAATTTAGTTTTTCAATTTAAGTATTCAGTCCACCGAATTTCATCAAGATCCGCTGACCCCCCCGCGCCACCAAATCTGCAGTTTTCTCTGACAATGACTCTTAAAATGGCTATGGACAGATTAGTGCAGTAGCTTAGCATATAATTGTTCACCTTTATGGTAAAAGCACCAAATTTTGCATATAGGTACTTTTTAGTATGCTCTTTCAGGAACAATGGAGTACCAGAAGATAGCTGGCCCGGAACGGCCGCCATCTTGGATTTAAAAATGGCCGCCAATATTTTGCTATTTTCCCTTTATCTCAACCATTTCTGAAGATAGAGGGTTGATATTCAGCCAAAACATGTATTTACAGGTATATTTCGATATCATATTCACTTTTTGTTTATTATTTGTCCATATGGCGGCCATTTTGAATTTAAAGATGGCCGCCACCATTTTTGCTATTTTCTCTTTATCTCGACCAGTTCTGTAGATAGAATGATGAAATTTGGGCAAAAAATGTATTTTAAGATACATTTTGATATTATAATCAATTTATTTTAATTATTCCACCATAGTGGCGGCCATCTTGGATTTTAAAATGGCCACCGCTGTTTCTCAACTGTTTTCATAGATATAGAGATGATATTCAGCCAAGTCATTTATTTTATGATATATTTTGATATCATGATCACCTTTTGTCAATCATTTTGCCATAATGGTGGCCATGTTGGATTTAAAGATGGCCGCCACCATTTCTGTTATTTTTGCTTTATCCCGACTGTTTCTGCAGATAGAAAGATGATATTTGGTCAAAACATGTATTTTTAGATATATTTTGATATCATAATCACTTTGTGTTAACATTTCTGTCATAGTAGTGGCCATCTTGGATTTTAAAATGGCTGCCGACACTTTTGCTATTCTAGTTTTCCTTTGACCATTTCTGGAGATAGAGAGTTTGTACTTGGCCAAAACATGTATTTTAAGTTATATTTTCATATCACAATCATTTTGTAGTACTCGTAGTAATTGAACTCAAAGATGACAACCACCATTGCAAATAGTTTATAATGCAGACTAGTATTTTAATTCTCAGATAAATTATCATAGGCATATGATGGCAGAGATGGCCTACTCTGTTCTATTGCTCTGATATGGTTTCAGAAATTTAAATGCCTTAACATCAGTTCTTCAGGACACAGAGGGATGGAGACTTTCAATTGATACTGATTCTCTTGACTGGATTGTTCCTTGAAAGTTTGTTTGCATTATTCCAGATAGTCACCCAGGGATTCCACCTCTCTGCAACAAAGTAATCTTTAGGGAAGGTCATTTAGTACTTAAAATCGTCAGATATATTTTCAGTGATGGACCTTGATCAATCACATGAGCAATCTAACAAGTTTGTGAAAAATTATGGAGCCACAGACTTCTTGACAATATATCAGCATTTCAAAGTGGAAAGCCATAGTTCTGGAAGTCTTAAGGTCAATTTATGAATCTGAGGATCTGTCCGTGTGCTTAAGATCTGGTCACACTCACTATGAGGAGTCTGTTTATTTGAGACTCCCTTTGTACCGGATGTCTCTGATTGCTGTGTTCGAAGACATGGGCAATTCATGCCAGTTGTAAGATCATCTATGGACTCTGGTGAGAGACATTATGGGTCATATGTTTCTAAAATACTGCAGAAAAGGAAACAGCATGTTAATAAAATCATGAAGAAGATATAAACTAATTGTCCTGCTTAATTAATCCTTTTGCAGAAAAACTGAAAAATTATCCTTGCCACTGGATACATCCAAGAGAGACCAGATATTTTCTTGTTTTTTTACTGCATGTGAGTCTGACAAAGACGATCTGCGCATGTTATTTTCACATGAGAACCAATGCGAATCAACTGCTCTTTCGTCAGCAGAACCATGGCAATATAAAGCAAGATTAAGACTTACCAAAAAGTCAGAACAAATTTCTTGTTCCAGACTGCTTTAAAGGAATAAACCATGCACGGATGTTGGTAAATAAGGACATTACACTGACTCCTAGAAATTTAACAATTCGAGCAACAATGAAGAGCTATATCTGTTTGTGTCTGAGAACTAATGAATATTTATGTGGGTGTACAACAGTAATATGTCGCTTCGACAAAGGACTGATTGCAAAAGGCCGGGAAGTAGGTGACCAGTCTTAATTGTTTCAACCATAAACACAAGTGGAGGCAGATTCACGCTTGACGCTGTCAATGCACATGATGCAGAAACTTTCTGCCAGAAAGGCAGGATTAGACTCTACCAGATGACAGTAGGCCTACTCTGGGTGTGCCTTGGATCCTGATGAAGTTGTGTTGTTAGTTGCCTTTTTCACAAGCTACTGTTGAGAGAGATTGGATTTTGCATTTAATGGTGCAGTCGATCAGGGAAGTAAGAGCCACATCACTCCTGACACTCCTGTTCTTTCACAGGTTCAGATGTGATAAAACATCACTTTTTCAGGGGCAGAAAAATTACTGCATGAGAAACTTAGTTTGTGTGTAGAGATAAAACATCAGTTGTTGTTGCTATATTTGGTTATTATGTACGGTACAAACTCAATGTACAATTGTACATGTATGAGGTTTTCTGACATATTGAGTGTTTTGCTGTTCTTCACTGCTCGAAGACATGAGCACTCAAGTCCAGTTGGTAACGAGGCCAAGCAAAGGCTTTTGCCCATGGTTCTTACAAAGAATACGCTAGCACATGTTGTCGTCATTCAATATCTTAAAATGCCAATTTCCAGGCTGCACATGGACAAGTTTTAATCGCCAATCCAGTTACGTTGATAGAATACAGATGGAAACACAGTGTGCAAGGCTGGGCTCCACATTGGACAGATGTGGCCGAAGCTTGGAAGGCATGTTATGGCCTGATATGCATTATTTGGTGGCTTCAAGAAGCTTGTTGAAAATCTTTGCAAATGCTTCAAAGTTAGTCTCAAGTGTGCATCACAGTGTTCCTGCTTTGGTAGCTATGCTGTACGGAAAACAGACCATCTAGTACAGTTTGTGCCTATATTTTTAGGCAGTTAAATTAAATATCTAAACAATTGACCAGATTTTTGTAAAAATCATATTAAAAAACACATGATGTGCATCATGCATTGATGATGCACTTTTTTCAGGGCCGAAATTGTCACTGAATGTACAGAATTAACTTTCTTTGAAGATGTATGTTACACCATATTATATATATATATATACTCTAACTACTATTATTTTTATTTAACGTGACTGCCTTTGCATGTTCTAATCAATTAATTATTGAGATTATAAAAATCATAATTCATAAGGCATAAATGACTTTATTCATAGGTGAGCCTTGATAAATAGAAACATGGATACTAATGTAAAATGCACTGATAGGCCGTGTTAGTGGGACTCACTGGAACTCTCCTTTTTCCAGCTCTCCTGTGTTGACGAGCAGAATAAAATTATTTCCGGAAACAAGCTGCCATTTTGTACCATTGCCAAGTCAGTGGAGCTGGCATTCCAGGCCCCAGGGCACTTTTAATCCATTGAAAACATTACGGATTTGCATTGCCGAGTCTTAAATGGAATGTTTAGCATGGATTGCCACCATATTCCAGTACTGTCAGGCTGTTTAGACTTTGTTACGGACCTTAGAAAACCCGGCTCCATTGTAAATTCCCAGGCTGATGTTTCCGGAAATAGTTTTATTCTGCTCGTCAACACAGGAGAGCTGGAAAAAGGAGAGTTCCACTAACACCCGCTATTTGTACAATTTAACAATGAGACATGTTTTGGCCAAGTGTAAACAAGCTAAGGAAAATAAGAATAAAGCGGTGGCAGCCATTTTAAAATCCAAGATGGCCACTACCATGGCAGAAGAATTTATACAAACTGATTATGATATCAAAATATATCTAAAGATACATGTTTTGACCAAATATCATCTTTCTATCTGCAGAAACGGTTGGGATAAAGGGAAAATGACAAAAATAGTGGCGGCCATCTTTAAGTCCAAGATGGCCACCATTATGGCAAAATTATTGATGCGAAGTGATCATGATATCAAAATATATCATAAAATACAAGACTTGGCCAAATATCATCTCTATATCTCTAAAAATAGTTGAGATAAAGAGAAAATTTAGCAAAACAGCGGTGGCCATTTTAAAATACAAGATGGCCGCCACATGTCGAAATGGTTAACATCAAGTGATTATAATATCAAAATATATCTTAAAATACATGTTCTGACCAAATTTCATCATTCTATCTACAGAAATGGTCGAGATAAAGAGAAAATAGCAAAAATGGGGACGGCCATCTTTAAATCCAACATGGCCGCCATATGGACAAAGTATTTACACAAAGTAAATTTGATATCGAAAAATAACTTAAAATACATGTTTTGGCCAAATATCATCTCTCTATCTTCAGAAATGGTTGAGATAAAGGGAAAATAGCAAAATTTTGGCGGCCATTTTTAAATCCAAGATGGCGGCCGTTCCGGGCCAGCTATCTTCTGGTACTCCATTGTTCCTGAAAGAGCATATTCAAAAGTACCTATATGCAAAATTTGGTGCTTTTACCATAAAAGTGAACAATCGGTTAGTTTTTTGGGGCTAAGCTACTGCACTAGATAGCAAAGGCTAGATTTTAAATGACAAGCCACTTTTAGAAATGTGTACTGTAGCTCTGTGGGCGGTGTAGTTGCACAAGAGTGTGGCATTTGAAATTATATCTGCATTACCCGACCCGTCCTACCAAAACATTTTCATTACAAAGTAACTGTATCTCATTTTGTAATCTTTTCTTTATATCCATCATAAAAATTCCAATCATCATAAGAAAAAAGTTAGATATGCTCTTCTGACACCCAAAAACCATAATTTTGCATCTTAAAATAAATTACATGATTATTAAGATATTCTTTTAAAATTTCTAGTATTCAACGGTGCAAAGTGCATTTCTTTTACACGCAAATTGCTCTCACGCCTTGTTATTTGCCAAATACTGACGTAGCCATAACTCAAAATCAAGACGTTCTGGAGAAATTCTGATTTCAGATTTGGAATAAGCATGCTCAATTTATTTTTTCTCAGGTAGCAGATGAATTTTTTTTTTTGTCGACTAGTTTAATAATAGAGACGCCATTTTTCAACATAGGATTCGTCTTAGACTGGTCTGTTCAGTTGGCTTGGTTATACATGGCTATAGGCCTATATTAGAAACTTTCTATTTGATTTTCATTATTTAAGTAGACCAAGTTGACCAAATTAACTTTAATTAAATCTAATTAAATTTGGTTTCATTTGATGCATGGTCTTGGGGCGTTGGGCTCAGAGGGCTTGAGGCGTGTAGGACCAGAATTGGAGCTAGGCCTACCAGTGTTTTTTGTATTGTTCTATATAAATTCAGCCTGGTTGATTTAATTGGCTTTGTTAAGGAATTAATATTCAGGTGACTTCACACGCTTGAAATAATAAGTGCCACTGTTACTGTCTGATAAGCCCCCTGAAGATTACTAAATTGTGTCTGTTGTATGTATAATGTTGCTTAATAGTCTGCTACTGTAGCCTGGCCTAGGATTTGCTTCACTGCATTTTTGTCAATAATAACATTTTCTTGAATCTTAAAAGGTCATTCTATGTCACATCAAAGAAATTGTTTCTTTGTGTCACTCTGCTATAACGAAAACGTAACATTTACAAAAAAAAAATGTTTTCATTTCCAAGTCTTCGCATTTAACAGATTTTGACAACCCGTGCAACAGAACCTTTTCTTGGTCGGAAGGAGTACTTGCTTCACCGTCATACCCAGAAAAATATAGTGGTAATACGCGTTGCACCTACACTATTTCTACAGCAGAAGATGCAACTATTAATATAACATTTCTGGATTTCGATGTGCCCGATTTACATTTTTGCTTCATGAATTATGTTGAGGTAAGTGCGTGGATAGCAAATTATTTACTGGATATATCTATACGACTGTTCAGTTTATGCTACTCCTATCTGCAGGAGTCTCATTTTTTAAGCAAAAAATCTTTTTATTGAACTGACATCTGTAGAGCACCAAAAAAAAACAGTAATGATCTTGTGTCTAGTTAAACAATTACACTATATTTTAGAAAAAAGTAACTCCAAATAATGAATAGCATTAACAAAAGTAATATAATGAAAAACGTGATTGTAATACAAATTTATCTTGATATACCTTTACTACGGGGGCAGCCATCAAATAATCAGGGGGGTTAGGAGTTTTCCTTGGCTGGAAATTAATCACTTCAAGACTGCCCAAAGAAAATGCATTTATGTCACCAAGCCTGAGCAAGAAATTATTTATTTAAAAGAAACTCCAAGCCCCCCTTGGGATTAAATGGTAGCCCCCGAAAAACTAAGGCTGCGCAGCAGCATAGCCTCGGCTATTCGGCAGGCTATCCCGCAGGGTGGAGGGCGGGGGGTAGCAGGACAGGCCGCCCTCAAAAAAATTTGGCGAACAGTTAAAACATAGGCACAGACAACAATTAAGGTTTTGGAAAATAAGGCCACTCGCAATTTCGGAATTCAGATTGACTTGACAGCTTATAATATTTCAGCAACTAATCTCCATGGGAAGCAATTTTTATCTGAATCTATTTATCATTGAGTTTTTTCTCTATCAACATTTTCTTTAATAAGTCAATCAACACAATAATAAGATTTTTAAAAAGCCATTTCTATTTTGCCATGATTTTCACAACTGACGCATATTGTATGTTTATTTTCATAAAAAAAGACTTTAAAAACTCCTGATAATCATTTTAGTTTTGAGTTTATAGCCATTAGGGAAGAAAAATAAATATATATATAGAATTTTATTTGACAACGAAAAATATCATCAAGATACATGTGTCATAAATAAACTACAAAGTGTAAAGGGGAATATATAAGTACAAAAGAGGGATAGAAACTACAACTAATAAGAAGGAGGAGAAGCAACAATGAATGAAATAATACTGAAAATCTTAACAATAAAGCGATATAAAAATTTGTGTTCAATCATATTTTACCAGTTTTTCAAGTCAGAATATCATAGATTTTTATATTGAAGCAAGGGCAACGAGGCACAGACTAGCGGTAACCGCTCAATGTCCATGCCACGAAGTTATAATATCAATAATGCAGTTGAAAGCACCATGAGATAACTATAATATAAGATAAAAATAATACATTATATGGTAAAAGCTAGAATAGGTATTTTAGAAGAGCACCATTTGCTATTATAGGATATCACAATGCTACAGTTTTTACAGGTAATTTTCAGCACACTGATAGGCATTAAAGAAAAAGAATTACAATAGTGTTAGTATGATTATGTACAGATCAAATAAACATCACAACAAAGTGAAGCACCATTAACACAGTATAATTTACATGATACAAGGCAAACACATCGAAGCAATGCAGTCAATATGCCCCAACCACTCAGACACCAGTAGCAACTTACATGACTAACTTCACGTACAAAGTACAATGATCATGGTTAAATGACAATTTTTAATGCAGAGTACAAAAATTTACCAAGTGCCATGTTTAGGTTTAAATTATTTGATGAAATTGTTCAAGTTGTGAGACTGTTGTGAAACCAAAAATAGATTCAGATGCTACTTGCAATAAATTAACTCTGGTGTCAGGCCATTTGGTACAAATCATGAAACAGTGAAATTCATCATTAACAAGGTTTGAGTTAAATTTTTCACAAATTCTATTTTCTGCAGGAACATATGGGCGTTATGCCTCCCTAATACAATATTTAGGTTATGAGAACTAAGCCTAAAACGTGCAATATTAGTGTAAACCGATTTTGGGAGGTTATAGTTCAGAGCTATTCGCATGTGAATTTCAAAAGTTTTATAAGTTCTTAATTTAGGGTATTTTATGTCAGTCATCATCATTGCTTTTGCAGAATCGAACATACATATTATTGATTTATTCAATTCAAAATTTGCCAGATCAATCAGAAATTTCATAAATTTTACTGAGTCTAGTTATCCAGCATGGCACATCTTTATCTTTTATTTTTTGTTGAATTGCCAGGCACTTCTTAAGAAGTGATGGACAGTTATTATTCTTTAGTCTATCCAGACATTTTAGAGCTGAGGTGTGTTGCCGCACAAGTAAAGGAAACCTACCAGTGTCTGCTGGAATAGCAGTCGTTTTATTTTTTGTTGAATTGCCAGGCACTTCTTAAGAAGTGATGGACAGTTATTATTCTTTAGTCTATCCAGATATTTTAGAGCTGAGGTGTGTTGCCGCACAAGTAAAGGAAACCTACCAGTGTCTGCTGGAATAGCAGTTGTTGAAGTTTGATTCTGACCCCTAACATATTTTTTATGAAATTCAGTTGTATTTTTTCTAGATCATTATTTTCTTTTTCTGGGAACCATAACTGACTCTTATATACTAATATAGGTAATATGTGCGTATCAAGCATTTTAAAATTGTATTATATAATATACACTGCCTTTTGTGCTTAAGTCACCAAATGTGTATACATCTCTTCATGTACATTTTTCGAGTTGCAGATCACATGTCCTAAGTACTTGTAAGAGTTAACTTGCTCTCACTCTTTATTATTGATCGAAAAGGTTGAATTACTTGTATTTTTAGTTGGCGCTTTGTAGAAGAGCATAACCTTATTTTCTGAGAGTTAATTATTAGATTCCATTTACTGCAATAAGATTCAACATTTTTCAACAATGTCTGCATACCATTAGCAGTTTCAGACATGAGGACAAGGTCATCCGCATACAGGAGATGTGTGTAAGTAGTGTCCTCTATTGATATACCACATGTTTGGTCTAGACATTCACTCATGTCCGAGAGGTATAGATTGAATAGCTTTGGACTATCAATGCCATCTTGAAGGACACCATGAGTGCTGTAAATACAGGAACCAAGTTCACCTTGCCACGTAACTGTAGCCCTAGATTTGGAAAATATACTACGAATTATCTTCATGAGCCTATCACCATATCCCTTCTTTATCATCTTGTGGTAGAGAAACTTGCGATTTACAAAGTCAAACGCCTTCGAGAAGTCAATAAATGTTATGAATAAGTTTTTGCGCAATGACTTTTGATAGGAGATAAGTGAATCAATAGTGAAGACATTATCACTGGTTCTACACCCTTGGGTAAAACCAAATTGGTAAGGATCTACAATATCAGCAGCTTCAGTTTGGAAAACTAATCTTTTATTAATGTCACCTTCAAATATTTTACCCATACATGCCATTAAAGTTAATTTGCCATAGTTGTCAGGTTCATTGAAACTACCTTCTTTATGCAGAGGTTGTATCACACCCTCAGACCATTTGTCAGGATATTCACCTTTAGCCCACACATAATAGAATAATATTGTAAGAGAATGTAACAAGTATTCTGAAAGGCATTTGAAAAACTCATTACCGATACCATCAATACCTGGATCTTTTCCATGCTTCAAGTTTTTAATCTCAGTTTGCTCTTCTTGAACAGTTATTGGTTGATCAGTCATGTACAGCTCAGATGTGTCAATAAGTTCATTGAGCTGCTGTTCTACACATTCAAGGAATTTGAAGTAAAATTTAGATGAAGCATCGCTCGGCAGCGACTGCATGCTTTCCAAAGGATTTTTACATTCTAAGTTATCTAATTCAGCCCTGCCTGACTGTGTTTTGATACAGCTTTCCTTTCTCTGAATTGTGGCTTTATGCGCTTTTTTGAATGAGTGGTATTGAATAAGATTATACTCTATGTCTATATTGTTGTTTTTTGCAAAGTCATTTGTTAATGGTTTGAGTTTTTTGTATTCATCATCAAACCATTTGTTACTTGGAAAGCTGTTTTTAAAGGCTTTTTGATATTTTTTGGGGCAATCTTTTGAAATAGCAGTTTCAAGTATAGTATAGATACTATTAGCTGCTTCTTTTACACTACTATTATATACAATATTATCAATAAATGCATCATGCAATGTTGAGCTATTATTACTAGTTAGTGATTCAATTAAGCTTGCTACACTATTGGGATCATAAACATATTTATAGTATCTAAATCCGGTATCATTCTGTTTTGGTTGTTGAGCAAGAGCACGATTGTTATCATTTACATGTCGTTCAACACACAGTACCAATGGTCTGTGGTCAGAATTAGTACAGAGTGGTTCTAGTTCAAAACTTAGAAGACTTTCAAAGAAGGACAAATCACAAATTAGATAATCTATGAGACTTTTACCACGTGGGGTATAGCATGTAAAACTACCGGTATTTCTATCATTTTGAAAATAAGCATTCATTATCCTCATATTACTTGATTTACAAAGATCAATAAGTTCTTTTCCATATTTATTTGATTTACAATCGTCAGAGTAACGCTTTTGTAATGGGAAAGTGTCTGCTGTATCAAATGAAATCATATTGATAGGATTGTCACCTATGACTTTTGTGTGGTCCTCTAATTGGCCAGTCCTGGCATTGAAATCTCCACAAATAGCAACACTACCTTTTTGCTTGAAGTATGTAATTTCTTCTTGAATGATATTAAAAGCGTTACTGTTTTGAAAACTAGATGCTGTTGAGGATGAGTCAAGTGGGGGTATAAACACCCCTCCCAGGTACAAGTCATTGTTACCTTACCTGATCATTATCCAAACAGTGAAATCAGAATGTTTGACAATTTTTACAGAACCATTCGATTCAAAGCTCGACTTAATGAGGACACCCATACCACCACCAGCTTTACGGGCACATGGGTGCTGATAATTTCTTGGGAAGTGTTTAAACACAAATTCGCCAGTATCTGGACTATATCTATCTAACTTCATGGTTTCAAGGAATATAATCAGATCGTAGTTTGATATATGATATAAGAATTCCATATACCTAAACCTTGAATATTCCAAACCATAATTTTTACCTGTCAGTGGAATTAGTGTCTGCAATTAAATTTTCACTAAGGTTACTTAGATTATTAGCACAGGCTTGATTATCACCAGTGGCTCTAATGTATCAATACAAATGTTTACATCATTAACTAATGTTCCGTCATTGACTCCACCATTTACAAAACATTTGTTGTCATCATCATCGGTCATAATTTCAATTACAGTGAAATCATAAACCATGCGGGTATTCGATACGTTGACATAATTTATATTTACCTCGATGTCATGCTCAATCTCATCAACATTCTCACTATTATTTGGTACATTTTCAATGCCCAATGTTGTGTCACAATTGAAATATATGTTTGAATTTACGTGATTATCTGGCTTTGAAACATTATATATTAAAATTGGTTGGGGCAGTCGTGCAGCTCACTGGATATCGGAGTGCAGGGCAACATCTTCAATACAATGCTTCACAAGGTAAGCGATGATAAAGTAAAATAATTGACAATTTGCAAAATAAAGTAGATTTTAACTAGTAAAAGGAGATTTTTGAATGTTATATTTTGAAAGCATTTTTCTCCATTAAAATATCTCCATAATTTCATGACTGCTGCTTTTGATGAGTTCTGATATCCATTGAAGTCTTTACCCCAGTGATATTGGCTTCAGTCATTGAAAGGATTAGCAGGGGAGACAATGACCCTCTGACATAACATGACATAATCAAAACTTCTCCAGTGCTCCATTCAACAAAAGCCAGTCTGTCTGATTCATTCAGATTTAATTTTCAAACAAATATATGTGTAACTAAATAAAAGGGGCTGAGATTAGCTACTTTATCTTCTAATATTTGCATCACTTAGGTTAGATATTGGCTATAAAGTTATAATAATTAGGAGTTCAAGATTTTGGGTCAACATTTTTCTTTATGTTTTTGTATATACTTATTGCTTTGGAAGTCGACATATATATATAATATTATATAATATTTCCTATTGATAATATTTGATGAAGAGTTGTTCAAAAAGTAAAATTTAGACATTATTGTGGCAAATTTGATTGACCGGGCCAAATATTGACTGATATATATAATTATCTGAAAATCCTTAATGTTTATTTAATTTTGCTAATATTGACCTCTGCTGTAAATTAAAAAATTTCAGAGTAAATAGACATTTTGACATTTTTTTTGCTATTTAAATCATAAATTTCAATAGAAAAGCAATGGCAGTGCATATTAGTTCATAGTGTGTCTAACTACATATATAACATGTATAATAAGCTTTAAATTTAAATAATCTAACAATCACCATTTTTTGCGCCTGCCCGCCGGATGGACAAATTTTCCCAAAGTAACTACAATACCCGTCGGCAATGTATACATTGCCGAGGGTAAAAATGAGTCTGAGTCTAATGGTAAACCAGCATACTGAATACCAATTCATTTTTTAATTCTTTGATTCTGCAATGTAATCATTGGTACAACTGAATGTTTGTTATTTGTCATGTTTTCAGCCTTAGAACATCCCATTAACCTTCAAAATTAATTTTTAGATATTGGACAAAGACCACCAACGAGAAAAAAGTTTGTGTGGAAAAAAATTGCCAGCTCCAATTGAAACAAGGGCAGGATCCAAATACATAAGCTTCAAAACAAGCAAGGATGAAGGAATGCGTTTTAAAATCAAGTTCACAATTGCAAAATATGGGCTTCCGCTGAAAGCTGGTGAGTTTTGTAGGTAAAAAATAGTCAAGTCACATGGTTTGACATTTTGAAGCAACCCTAGCCATTGTTGCCGAAGTTCCCTGGGCCTAGTTTTGTAAAACAGATGAGGTTGGCGAAGCAATCGAGACATGTAGTGAGGCATCATCGTAAACCTTGTCACCAATCTTGTCACTTGACTTGGATTTTGAACCAGATTCTCTTGCAACATCAACACATTTTGTTATCTTCGAAGCAAGACATCTGTGATGCATGTTCGTAAGTCTCAGTATATAACTTGTGAAAAGAGTTGTGTGGTTTTGAATAATGCATTGTAGAATGTTTAATACACAATAACAATAATACAATGGAGAATAAAGTAAGTGTCAGTGAACAATAATTCAACATAGCAACACTAATACAATGTGCAAAGTGCAAAAGTAGAAAATAACTTGGCTTGTAAAAAAAGAAAAAGAAAAAATTACTCAGTTATGTAGATATATGTAAATTTAATTCCTATTGGTATCATTTATTTACTATTATTGGTATTTCCATTATTTTTTATTATCCATTAATTGATTAATTAATTAAGTTATTTATTTATTTTTTTTATGCACCTAAAATCCTGGCGCCAAACCACATATGTATATTGCGATAGGTCACACATAAGCCCGTGTGGGCTGGGAGATCTGTATTTCCATTTGATTCATGTTTTGCTCCGTTTATGTATTTATTTATCTCGTGTGACTTTAAAAATAAAGATTAACTAACTAACTAACTAGCTAACCAATGAGTGTAGGTCTGCTTCCTTCTGGTGCCAGGCTTGTTCTGCCAGCTGTTTGGGCTGTTTGGGCTGCTGGAGGGAGGAGCAGCAGAGCCCCTGGTGGCTACAACAGCACCACCAGTGGCTCCTCTGCCACAGCATTTGCTGGAACTGGTAGTTACTCAGCTGACACCATTATTATTAAATTTCCAACCAATAATGTTGCAGCTGAGTTGCAACAAATTTGGTAAATGTTTTCCACCAAAACTGATAAAATGTCTTTGTGGAGTGCAACAAATCTACGACCAAGTGACAACCTATCTTCATCCAGTTTAACTAAATGTGTAATCACTTAGTATTAGGTTACTTGTATATATATGTAGCAAACATATACTGACAGGAACAATGGAACTGTAGTCCCCTGGCATCGGGGCAAGATGGATTTTCAGGGCATACAAGGCAAATTCTGACTAACATCCTACTAAATTTATTGCCCTGATCCCACATGTTACATGTTGAAACTTTGGGCCAAATAGTAACAGCCATTCAGGAAACAGCCATGTCGTTTGCATATTGTAAGCTGCAATGCTTAAGAAAATATCCTGTTTGGTCATGCATAATGAACTGGTCCATATTGCGTTTCAGGTCAAAAATATTTTATTTTTTAAATTTTCTGATATACAGTAGCGGACGAAAGTTTAGGCCGCATCAATTTTTTGTCAATATAACGGAAAATAGGTGCTCAGCTGAAAAATTGATGCTTGGATTTTCTTGCCTACATATATGGGAAGTTCTACCATAGAGAAAACTTTTTATTTATTTTTATCACTTACTTGAATATGTGTGATAAACAAAAATTCCAGGTGGTCTAAACTTACGATCTGATGTTGCTTACATCCACAAAGGCCCTTAATGGCATTGTGCATTAGCAGAAAGGTGACTAAATTATTCAATGTTATTTTAGACAAGTTATTCAATCATGTTTCATGTGATTTAAAGGCAATCAGTCATGAAACAGGAAAAAACATATATTTTTATATTTTTTTACAATTTCAACTTAGGAGGTAATAATGGTGATTTAATGAGTCAAAATTGTTAATAAATAAAAGATCAACTAAAAAGAACTAAGAAAATATCTGTCTGACACATTTTCATCCTTCTAATGGAGTATTAATACACTTGACACACAGTCACACTGCAAAAATGTTGTTTTTGCCTCGGTTAAACATAGATCCAGTTTTCTCTACTGTAGAGCTTCCCTGACACATAGGCGAGAAAATCCATGCAGAAATCTTTCAGTTGCATTCTTCCTTATATTGCCAAAAAATTGATGCGGCCTAAACTTTCGTCCGCTACTGTATCATCACAAAAGCATAATCTAAACTGTATTTAAAACAGAACTCAATTGTCTTGTATACTTATTAAGATATGGGAACTTTTGTGCCTCCCATACTCATTGAAGTGTGTAGACTCATGGAAAGGTTTTGATGCTTTTCTCTAAATTTTTCCCCTGTGGCCTAATTGGTAAGTGCGCTTGTCAACTGGCTTTGTGGGAGTGGGTTCAAATCTCACCCCGGGAACTCACTTATCCAGTATTCTATGCTGGGGCAACTGAAAGACCCTTTGCCATCCCTGAATTAATAAGGTATGTGCCAGACTCACAGTCTTCTCAACTCATTCTCTTCCTCGATATAGGCCACTAAGTTGCTGCAGAGGCATAAAACACAAACAAACAAAAACAAACAAACTTAACCAATTACAGTGTGGTTTGTTGCAAAATGTTTCTGACCAGTTGCTCTTATGATGCATTTTGACACTTTTTAGTTTTCACATAAATTCAATCAGTCAATATGAAATTCAAATCCCTACAGCAAAAACATGCATCTTTTCTTTAAAAATTCTTTTAAATTCGAACCTGCAACTTCTGTTGCCAAGTGAAATTCACCAAACAATAAAGGAAAATTACATTTCCTTGAGCCCAGACATGTTCTGGACATTTGCTGTCCTTATATGAGCTAGCTCATATTAGATGTAACAACTATATGACACAAGAAGATATCTGGTCCATGAATCAAAGAGGCTTGGAATGAACATAAGAATGGTGAATAGATAGATGGATATAAAGAAAGATATGGCGAGTACAGCCCTATATGGCCTGCTGTGCATGCTGTGTCTACTCACGAGGTTTCATTGATGAAATGTGACAGAAGGCAGGAGTCCCTAAAAAAGAGAGTCAACATGTTACACATCTACCCCAGAAAGAGGCTGCCAACAAGTGAAGACATGCTTTAACAGCACAGTACTGACTAAGGCCATTTCAAGTGTTTTCAGGACAGAAAATTTTGAAAAATGTCACAAATGTGAAACCAAAGACCAGGAACGCACACATCACTTGAGAATATTTTTTGGAAGTCTGAACATTTTACAAACATGAACCAAAGAAACAGCTTTCAATAGATATAAAATGTACAGTACTGAAAGTGAGGCTGAACTGAAACAACATCGACACACAGTGGAGAAAGCAGGTAAACCACAGAAAAGCACAGATCAGAATGAGGCCGTCACAGCCGAGACAAGTGTTGCCAGGGGTAACAATGGAGCAACGTCCTGCAACTGTGAAATTCTGAATATTATAAACACAGTATTAAATGAATTCAAGGAAGCTCAAAATGCAAAGCTCAACTTGGCGTTGAAAAAGATTGAATCACAAGAAGAACAAATAAACCGACAACAAGAAGAAATTACACAATTAAAAGAAAAGCTGACAGGGGAAACGCCACAATCAAAGGAAAATCACCAAACATACGCCAGCATAACCAGAGGGCCTGATGAAAAGATTGATGAGTTAACATCAAGTAAACAAGCCGAAAATAGAGAAAATAACCTGATATTTACTATCCCAAAAACAGAAGAAAATGGAAGAAAGAAAATAGAAGAAGTACTCAAGTCACAATTTCGCCCTATGCCATCAATAAATAATATCAAAAAAATTACAAGGAATAACCAGCAAAATATCAATACAGAAAAATATTTAGTAAATTTTACTTCAAGCCAGGAGGCCAAAACAATTTATAATCAGAGGATGAAGGCTAACAGAAATACAAATAGAGAGATATACGTGGCGGAAGACTTGACAAAGGAGGCAAGCTTGATTTTCTTCAAGACAAGAAACATGAAAAAAAGAAAAGCGATTCAAGCAACATGGACTAAAGAAGGTAAAATATATGTTTTGGAAAACCATGAAAAGAAACCAAGAATTATAAGGGACATAGATGATGTATTTCTAAGGGAAGAGTCAACAAAGGAAAACAGCGATACGGCAGAAAACCACAATGTGGCAGAAAAATCAACAAATCAAACAGAAATTGTCAGAGAAAGCACCAAAACTAATGCTTATACGGATAATGAATTGAAAGAGCTATTAATAGATGTCATAACTGAATTTGTCATTGGGACAAGAAAAAAAAAGAAACACAGGGGCTGCACTGTAACTTAGGATGGAAAGACATCTTAGTGAAAATGTAACAATGAAATTTAAAATCACCATATATGATGATAAATTCCGTTTAATATTACAGTTAAATTTACATTGAAATTATAATTTCAACTTTATTTTTATTTTCTATCACTTTTCCTCTAAATTTTTCCTATATCAAAAATTATATATTTTCAAAATATTCATAAGACAAAGGTGGCCCCCTTACAGTGGCAATAATTTGCCTTTAGGGGGTCTCCTTGCTCCAGATATGTCTATATATTTCGGTTCTATTTTATATTTCTGTCTCTTATTTTTATAATGAGCAAATAAATCAATCAATCAATCAATCAATCATGTGAGGAATCTTTTCATTGCTCAGTACAGGCTCTAGTACAGGGATACCCCAATTTAACAACTCATCTGAATGACGCCAAGCATGATTTTGCTTTAAAGGGTTTGTTGAATATATTTGCGTTTAAAAACCACAAATTTTTACGATAAGCTTTCTCTAGATTACTACCTAGGTTCAGAATGATATCTGCTTGGCTTTTTGCGAAAAGTATTCAAAACCCAAGTAAGACATCTGAAGCATATCACATAAATTAAAATATCTTTCTAAGAAAATAAACCATGATTGAGACAGTGCAAAGGGGTTGATTTCTGCTGTTCACAATATTGCTACTCTGATTCCGCTACTCCGACTCTAGATCCACCCCTGATTTTGACTAACATGCTTCAATGTTCTTGGTGATAGTGCTTAAATGGTTTAAGTGAATTTTTTTAAAGGGATAAAAGATCTGTAAACTACTTTAGCGGATTTCAAACTTCAATCGAAATGAAAGGCTTTGCTTGTACATAATAACTTCATATTTGCAGGCCTTAGGAACAAGACAAAATAGATTGTTTTTGTTAAGTTTGACTTGTATTATCTCCAATCAAAAATTCAATATGGCTGTCAACTTGGTGGTGCTTTGAAAAAAAGCGCTCTTCATATTTTGAGCCCGTGAGCCACGAATACAGTAAGGAGGACAACAACATTGTGGTGGCAAATCTTGTTGGCCATCTATTCTAAGATGCTCTACACGGAAAAGTCCAGGGTGTTGAGGTCCGAGCTGGAGGAAGGCCAAAATTTGGCTGACCAGAAGTCTCTAAAATTTCTTGAAGTGGCAATCCTGAACTTTCTTAGCTGTATGGCACGGGGAACCATCCTGAGTCTACCCAAAGTTGCTGTTGGGGCAATTCACATCAAGCCATGGCAAGACATGACATCATTGGACCTAGTAGTACGCATCAAGTCTATCCCCCTTTACTCGCATGAAAAAGAAATAAAGCATAATTTTTCTTTGTTGAAGTCACAACTCCCAAAACCATTGTCTCAGCTGGATACTTACCCCTGAATGTCTCATCGACATCTTCTATTGATTTTATATAGAAATTGACTTTTCTTCTGTTGACAAAAGAATCCACAACAATACATTTATAGTTCGAAACTATTTTGACTATCAAGCCATGCTTCCTCATTAAGCCCATCATTTTTTTTACAATTTCTGTCTTCTGGCCATAATGGAATCAGCCGAATGTTGTCTTTGGGATCCTGACATATGATTTCAACCCAAAATCATTTTGCATAGCCGCTCAGGTTCTGCAATCACCTCTCTCATGGAAGTTGAATGTACCTTGTCAATTTTTTTCATCAGTGATTCCAGGAATGCTCTATTCCTCTCTTAATTCACTCCACAAACTCCCAGACTTCCCCCTTATTCCTTTCCCATCATTGATTGCCTTCATGATATTGTATTCTGGTCTTGAGGTCACTCTGACTATGTCAGGGATAGTTTTTAGTCCATTTGTGCACGAAGCAAATCTGACCACCTCTTCCTTTTTGTCTCCTGAGGAGTCATTTTTAGTCACAGCTCATTCTAACCTTCCACAAGTATGGCTGATACCTTAATGATTATGCTGTATTGCTTTCACAATTTTCCTGCAAATGTGAAATGCTTTTTAAGCACAAGGAAGTTCATGGAAATTCGGTTCCTCACACTGTAGAGAATAATTGATTTTTTCTTATGTCAAATAGGTTGAAATAACCTAAGAAGAAGTGTCAGAAAAGTTGCATTGAATAGTTTGTTTTGAAATTTTTGTAACAAATCCAAAATTTTGGGAGACCACTTCATGACACATGACCTCTTTAAAGGAAACCTTACTGTTTGTGGAGGGTTATTAGCATAGTGTCATGGCTTTTTTTTTTTAAGGATAAAGCACCATAATGTAAGCAACTGTGTTTTGAAACAAGGACCTGTGTCTGATGAGATTTTAGATTCAGATTAGTTTTTCTTTCACCTATACCAGTCATCATTATTAAATTATTAAAACATGTACATGATATTTTGAGGTAGGAGACCCGAATAAGCTTTGGGCCACCAAAAAGGAAAATAAATGTTTAGAGGCAGAATTGAAGCAGCACTGGGAAGTTGGAACTGGCATAATCTTGGACACAGTAAGATATTGAAAATCAACATGCATTGTACAAGTAAAACAAAGCTCTCCTGTAAGGCATTCACTTCTACAGGAATTTCTTTCTTTTTATATTTTCTTAGAGAAAGCTTTGGCAGCATCTGTGAAAGGACACAGCCCACCCAACAGTGCTTATACCTACCTTTCTTCAAAAGAGTTTTTTACCAACAAAACGAAATGCCTCAGGTTCCAGTATATTTCAAGATCTTTCTTTCGTCTTCTGGTCAGTAGATTGATCTTTATTTGATTCACAAAATGACCATCATTTCAATAACTTTAAATTTAATAAAAATGAGTTGACATGTTTGCAGAGATATCACTTGCGCAACAATAGGGAAGTGATTTGGTCAGTGACCGATACAGGACCAGATTGGAATGAAGCAATGGTCAACATTAGAAATGGCAAGTTTTCCTTGGTATGGTACACTCTCTTGAATTCCGTTGATGTCAATGTGTCCAGATCATCCATTTTAGAAAGAACAACCACTGCCTTGTCTAACATTGTTGCTGAGGATGGACCATGCCCCACAACGTCAACAGGTAACTTCATTCGTCTGTTATCAGACCTGGTTAATTGCAATTGTACGACTGCTCAATGGTTCAAGGGCAGCACCACTATTTATTCATGGTTGACCTGGTCGACTGATCATCTAATGGCATAACTGAATGAGGGATCAAAAGACCATATGAAGATGATTTATCTTAAAGGAAAGAATTTTTCTGAGATAGTTCAACATTTGGTCTTCCTTGTATTTCATTTTTATGTAAGCTTACCAATATCAATTAAAACAAAGAAATTGTATGATTGTGAAAAATATTTTAACACGAAGCAACCATTAGCAGGACACACTGCAAGGCAATGAATTTTATCCTCCACATATTCATTTTTAAGTTTCACATATTCTATTTTGTGCAGGAATTATTGGTTATAATGCCTTCCAATTTAGACTCTGATTGTGAACTTGTCCAAACTATGGCACTATAATTAGTGAACCAAGGGATGAACCAGTCAGGTTGGGGGTTGCTCAATGTAGCTGTGACTTGTGATCAGAGAAAGCCTGATGGCAAAATGTGTACCGGTATAATGTATTATATATAATTCACAAGTTTTGATTTCCAGAATGTAACTTTCTGGAAATTGGGTATGGTACTCAAACATATTTCAAAATGGTAGAGAAAATATGATGCAACACATGCAGCACAAGCAAATACTCTATTTATGATAGTACAGCCATTGACTTCACTGTGTTCCTCAAAACTTATTGGACTGTCAATACCATTTCGCAGTAAAAATGAAATTGTAAATATGTCCTTTTTTACTTTGCATTCCAGATTACCAAGATTCCAGCACAACTTCTGAAGAGATTTCCACTGACAGTTCAATTCACCTGACTTTGCGAACAAGTGATCTTCCTCCTGGTCTGCTTACTCCAACTAACATGCCTGTGCTGAGCTCAGTCACAGAATCTGTCAACCTCAGAGGATATGATGAACGATATGAAGCTGAAATTGGCAAGGAACCTATCACTGCAGGTCCTGCTGAAACAGATAACCTGTCTTACACCTCTGATTCCAGCTTCCGACAAACTTCAGTGCCCAATCATTCGTACGAATCAACTATACATGATAACGCTGAAGAGCCAGATGACAATTTCACCTCAAATCCCGGTCAGCAAGATGTAGAGGTTGCATCAAGTGAACAGTTGTCTGAACCCAATGTCAATTTTCCTGAGAGGGCTGATGAGTCAATGATTTATGAAACCATGTCATGTGCTCATGAAAAGGAAAGATTTGGTAAAGCTTTATGTGATGTCGTTCATATTGTGGGTGAGTACTTACCGTCAGGATTCTATCAAGCAAGTGAGACTGGAAGTAGCACATGATTGTCATGCACAAGAAACTTTTTTAGCTCTTAAATAAGTTAAAGGTAGTAAGTCTGCCGATTCTATGAAAAATTAAACTTGCATTTATAGATCATAAACTGTTAGATGTTAAGTATAGTATTATACAACTCCAAGAAACAGGATGGCATTTTTCCTATAATTAAGTGAGTTTAATTGATTGTAAAGCCTTCCGAAAATTACTCAAGGAGAGCCCTGCACTGCTTCATTCGTAAACAAAAGAAGGGGTTTCCACGGCATGAAAAACTATTTGTTTACATTTTGTTAGGAATTTACAGTGCCGCTTGTAAGAAAGTGAAACGCATGACAATGTGCCACTGCATCAATGTTAAACATCCTTAACCAAAATGCTTCTGGAAGGACGAATTCTCATCCGATGAGGAGAAAACATTTTGGGTCATAAAGGCCGATGTGTGAGGCATGTGGGATAGAAATTGCAGCCGATTTTCTTTGCTGTAATTGGAGTTAGGTATGGGTCAAAGTCTTTGTTTCCCTTTCATCCGATGAGAATTCATGCCTCCACAAGCAGTTTGGCTGAGGATGTTTAGCATTGATGCAATGGCACAATGTCATGCGTTTCACTTACTTACAGGCGACACTGTATCTTCACATTTGGGCTTACAATGGCATTTACAAATATTTAACATTTAAATATTGGGATTTTCAAGTTGACACAATATTATAGTGCTTGTTGTGATTACATGCAAACCAGATTGCTTGCATGCTTTTGAAGTGAGATGCCATGTCAGAATTCAGTGTCTCAGCTGGAAACCCTTTTCTCTAGCATTGCGATGTATTATGTAAAATAGCTACAAGCTCGGATGTCATTTTAAATTTGGCAGGATTCCCCAAATTCCATCCAAAGTGGAACTGTGTGGAAAAGAACGTGGATTCAATGCACGCATGACAAGGACAGCAAAATAATTATTCCTCTATTAATTCTTTTAATTTCTGACTTTGAGATGACCCGTTCAAGGTCGATGGTCATCCACCATAATTATTGTAGTATTAACCATAGACTGCATTATGTACCTTGTTTCAAGTCTCTTTTTTTTACAAAAAGTTGACTGGCCAAGAAAATAACTGGTCTTATACGATTCGAACTTGAACATGCTAAAGAACTAAGTTTCTTGCTAAATTAGATTCATACCCCTCTACCATTATAGCATAGATAATGTTTTGGTCCAGAAATTCTGGGACACTGGCATATATAAATTTTCCTGAAGCCACCGGTTGATCATTAAAGATGTTGTTCCACTTTGAAAATTTCCAGTTTTTGACTTTCAGATGACCTGAAACCTTTTTGTTCATTGTCAATACCATTACCTTTCTAATTAATTAAAGTTCTACCCCAGTACTACCTATGTACCGAGTTTCAGAGCTCTAATTTCCCATATTCGATATAGCCCAATAAGGTGCTGTAGAGGCGTAAAGCACAACCATGCACTCTTAAAACAGATTGGTTGATTTTTGGGAAAAGACCAACCATTTCAATTGGTTGTGCTATATACTACTGAAGTCCAGTTGAGTGTGTAACTTTAAAATTATAAAAAAAACATGCAGCATGCATGGGTATGTTAATTGAATAAATGCATCACATAATTGTAGATACACCATTTTCCACAAATCTCCAATGAATGGCTCTAAAACTGTGAAAGATTATGTAGGCTAAACATTTTGTAGGAGTACCATCATGTCCAAGAACTTGAACAGTCACTCACATACAGTTGTTCTTGATGCCTCAGGAATGTCCCATATTTAATATAGCATTGCAGTGACATTTCTATGTAAGGTAAGTGTATTTTATTATCTTAGTAGTCTGTAAATGGACTGTAGACTGCTTGGTAAAACAAGGAAGAAAAGTCTACCAATTTTTAGAGCAATCTTCAGTGCCTTCTGGGTGGATATCTAAACTTTATCTATCTCTCTGACCCTGCATTTCTTTATTTTCTGTAACAATTCTTTCTCTTCCCTTTTCAGATTTCAAGGAAAAAAAATCAAACCATTTCCCCCCCAACAAATAAAAAACAACCCCCCCTAAAAAAAAGCAAGACCTGCAAGTCAAAGAACACCTTATTTTTGGTAATGAAGAGCCCTTTGGCAGGGGTTGGAGCACGGGTTCTTGGCAAGTGGGTTCAATGGCTTTACATCCTGTATTTTTGCACTGGATAGGCTAATCAGGCCAGACATGGACCATGGCGACGAGATAAAAGCAGTCAGACTGAGTTCTACCGAGGGTTGGTCCTACGGCCATGAGGTTTACTGACTGTAATCCCATTCCTTATTTTAAAACCAAGAAGGTTCTTTCATTCAACCAATTATTGGGGTTAATATCTAACCAATTTCATGTGTTGAAATGATAGCTAGAACCCTATCAGCGTGCCTCGGCGGCCCGATGCCGGCCCAGCGGGTCCAATGCTACTGACATCGGACTGATGCTGAGCCGATGTTGGACCGCATGCTGACAGGGAAAGATTAACCAATTCAAATTGGTTGGTGGCAAAACCAATCTTGATTGGTTGACTGCAACCAATCAATTGGTTGGTCCCATTTCAACATATAAAATTGGTTGTTTTCAACCAAGATATCGGTATTTTCAACCAATCTGTTTTAAGAGTGCACTCTAATTTCCCATAAAAACATAATGATATCAAATTTATCTTAAAAGGGTTTGCCAGGTAGCTTATGTCGAATAATTCCCTGACCTTTTCATGTTGGAGTCCATGGGGCCCTAGTAATTATTATGAATCATCCTACCTGGCAGCAAACCCTTGGCATCAAGCAATCAAAGAATTGCACAAGAAGAAATTGCATCATCAGGGATACTGACATCTGCAGCATTTCCACCAATACATTGCCTAGAATAGTGTAGACATTGTGTTCAAGTCAGGCCTCAATACTATATTTCAAGAACATGCATAAAATGTGGGACCAGTCCCTAAAACTAAAGGCTAGTGTCTTTTGTAAAATTTCAAATATTACAGTATTTAAATTGCCCTCATGTTAGATGATCCTATAAGCAGGGAATTGCAGCTCTCATGTAACAAATTAATGCACTGTCAATACATTCTAGGATGTAGCAGTCGAGGTATTTCGATTTGCTGATGATCCTCTCTAATGAGGAAGTTTTACTTGTCTCATAGGCCTGAGTTATCTTCTTTATGTTATTGATGTACAGGATCACCTTATTTCAGAGTACATCAATGAAACAATGGAATTTTACAACGACTGTCTTGAAACGACCGAAAAGCTTGGAGATTATGGTAAATTGGTCTTTTGGAATCTTTTGGATATCTTTGTGCTCATTTGAATATTCTTCTTTTTTTAATGAATAGATAAACAAGAAGACATTGCACATTAGTAATGGGTTTGATGGATTTCTGTGAAATAATCAAGGGCGAGTGCAATATGCTAAAACAGTTCAGTCTATTTTAACCAAGGTCTTACTTTTCTAAATGTATATACAGATAATTCACTGTGACTGATTTATGGACCATTTAGTTCACATTCATCAGATGTAATACAGTCAGTTTATGTAGAGAGAATATAATATTATATCATTTGCTGTTGATGTGCATATTTTCGTAATATTAATCATTATCACCCTTTTAATTTGCAGTTTCGGGAAAAGGTGCATACTTCACCAAGGAAATTGGCCACCGAATGCAGGAAACCATTTATGAGTACGTGTCTGACTACTTCTATTACCAGTGTCTTTAGTCTTATTATAACATGATGGACAATAATAATGTTTCATATCATTCTATTAATCATAGGTGCTTTTGGAATGGTGAGCCATGTCCAGAAAATTTCAAAGAAGAAGTCTTCACTGACATGGGGCTGTGCGTTTTATTCAATAACAGAACACATTTCTATGCCAATAAGACAGGTAATAAGCAAATCAATATGATGGCGCTGAGCATTTTATTCAATAACAGAACAAATTTATATGCAAACAAGACAGGTAATATTCTTCTTCTTCTTCTTTGTGAGTGCAGACACTTATTAGTGTATTATCGCACTGTTGTTGCTGAGTATGTTCGCGAGCGTGCGTGCTTTTTAAAATCAAGTGCATTTAAAATCAAGTCCTGCTTAAAATATTAAAAATGTCCACTCAAAATCTGTGAGAGGTAGGGGGTAAGATATTTAATACCATTAAAAGCATCCCCGTCTTGATCATCTCGAACATCTTGATCCAGGTTTTCAAGAACCACTTGCTGGGTTCTCCCACTGAGGAAGGATTCAATCAAGTCATGAATAGCTCCTCTTATCCCGTAGTGGCGCAGCTTGGATAGTAATCTTTTATGTGGTACGTTGTCAAAGGCCTTTGCAAAATCTAACAAGATAACATCGGTTTGGCCTGATTCTTTGAGACTTGTGGCTAGATCGTGGATAGTGAGGATGAGCTGTGTCTCGCAGGATCTTCGTCTGCGGAAGCCATGTTGGACATCAGTCTCATGATGTTACTGCACAGCATGCATTCTGCCAACTTGCAGACTATGGATGTTGAAGACACCGGTTTCTGCTTGTCCCCCTTCATGTAGATTGGTACTACGTTGGCCTTCTTCCATTCTCCGGGTATCCTGCCTTGTTTTAGAGTTGTTTGAAACAGGAGTTTTAGTGTTGGTGCAATATTTTCTCCCATGTGCTTCAGGAGTTTTAGTGTTGGTGCAATATGTTCTCCCATGTGCTTTAGTAGTCTTGTTGAAATCTCATCAGGTCCCGAGGCTATGTGATCTTTTAATCCCTTTATGAGTTTTCTAGGCCATTTTCTGTTACTACGATGTTATGGATTTCCGGAACAGTCATACAGTACAACTCAAAGTAAAGTATGACTACCCCAGCAGGAAGGCAGAATCAGCCACTACTTTACTCTTTCACAACTTCTGAATCACTTCCTACCTTTACCTACTTGAAACTACCTTTTAAAATTACATTAAAATGACATTTAAACAACACCAATTTAAACTCTATCACCCCCATTGTGCTTAATTTATTTGATATTGTACCCCTTTGCTAATTGCAATTACATTGGTAGCTGTCTTAATATAGTTCTTAATATGGGCAATACTATGTCATGATCGTCGATCCCTGGTAGTTAGGGTGCATCAGTTGCCCCAACATCAACCGATCCAGCTGTACCTTGGTCCATAGTTGGGTTTTACCACACAAAATAAGATTATGAAATTTCAGCTTGATCGATGGATATTTAGGGGTGCCTCCGAGAGCATCTTTCTTTTGAGTTTTCCAGGATAAATTACGTTTCCGTAAGATCGTGGTTTGCGATAACTTGAGTAATATAGAAGATAGAAAAAAACTAATGACATATTTGGATTCTGCATAAAATTTCCTTCAAAATGAATACCTGGAACCTATGTTTCCGTCAACATTATGGTGATCATGTACTGCAAGATATGTTTTTACTTCGAAAATTTTGTATGACGTTATTGATATACATACATTTCTGTTTATATGAGTGCATGGTTAGGGTGGGCTGAAAAAAACTTTTTTTGGAATTTCAATATGCCAGTGGTATAGAAAGTTGGTTATGGCCAAAAAATGAAAATTGGTGCAAAAAAAATTTTGTGGCATGCAACTTGTGCCGGGCCACTCTGGCTTTTATGAAAATGCATATTTTCAGCCATTTTGAATGCTTTTTTAGACCATTTTTTGGCCTGAGTCAGCTTCCTTGGTTTCAGAAGGCTCAATGGCATACTTAAATCTTCTTTAAAGGCCATTTTGGATATGAAACACCATAAACAGGTTGTTTATATTTAAGATTTAGCCATTTCTGGGTAAATGTTGGGAATCAGAATTTGGCTTTTTTTGCTAAAAATAAATATCAGTAGCGATTTACTCAGTATTCAATTCTATCTCTCAAAGCAATTTCAATTATTCATGATGATCTCAAAAAGTTTTATGACTATGAAAAGAGGAAAAAAAACAAGTTTGCTATGCTATGTGGTGATAAGTGACCATAAATCCCAACTTATTGAAACCTTATGAAAAACTAGCCCTAATACTTTTTGTGGACAAGGAAATGGGTCCATTTACCATGTACATTAAGGTTCATCAGCTGTCCTATGAATAAAAAAAAAATAGAGCCGGGAAGCCGTACCATGGCTTGAGCTTGTGTTATGGTAGTTAGAGGAATGTAAGTACTACTTCTCTTTCTTTCTATATTTCTGCATTTGAAATGATATTCTCTTTCTTCATTATTAATTTACTGCAATATCTTAAACTTGACCATTCTTAACACGTGCAGGATGATTGGTTTTAATGAATTTAATCTGATTTATTTATACTTATGAAAATATCCTTTTAAAAGGCCAATCCACCTTTCCCTCCCAAAGACTTTTCTTGAAGGTCACACAGTATGGAATCTAAAACATTTATCACTTATTCAGATCTCACACATTCCTAATATAATGGAATTAAAGTAGAAAGGTTTGTACCCTTCTGCATGAGACTGCAAATAATGAATACCTTTTTTAAAACGCCATGTAAGTTTGAGCGAAAATGTTAAATAAATATTACATTTATTAAATTGCTTCTATTCTTGTCATGGAATTGTGACTATAGATTAAATCTATGAATTAAATCCTCCTTGGACCTTGCCATCCATCTAGTGCAGGACATACACATTATGTATATTGACAGTCTCGGTGAACATAGTCCCGGATAATATAGGCCTACTCTAAAAATGTTGGTTTGAAGCTTAATGTGGCCTCAGAAAGTACTTCCAGAAAATATACAATGTGAAGACAATATTTGTATATCTTTAATTTGCAGAATATGAATGGTTGATTACTAAGTTATGTACAATTGTACATTGGCACATCTTCATGCGCGCTATAATATCAGGCAAGTTTTCTCAGTGTTAAAACTTCTTAATGCATAGCATATCAGTAATGTTGTTTCTTATTAATTGTCATACAGTCGTAAAACATTAATCAAGATCATTGAATCCTTGAACAATAGAAATAGCTTTGAGAGCCAGAGAGAAATACTGAGTATATTATAACTCATATGTACCAAACATAATAAATAAGAAAGGAACAATTAAAGCCAAAGTATCTTGCAGTCATTCAAATAAAAAATTGTGTACATCAGTGAAGTCGAATAGAATATTCAAAATAAAAACACATCCTGCCCCATGGCATCAACATTATCTCTACGAAAGTATAGGTTCCAGGTATTCATTTTGAAGGAAATTTTCAGCAGAATCCAAATATGACATGTTTTTATTTTGAATATTTTATTCGACTTCACTGATATACAAAATCTTTTATTATTTGTTAAATAGGGCATGTTTGACCTCCCCACCCTGTACACCTTATAAATCAATGAAACTTGTTGACACTCATTTGTTGAACACTTCCCCTGAAAATACTATTTTATTTCATGTTTAGGTGCAAACTTTGGTCTGAGTCTGAAGATCAACATTGAACAATATGAATACATCGAAGGACCTAATCCAGATGCGGGCATTAAGGTGACTCAGCCAAGTAATGTATAACAGTAGATAAAGAACGAGTGCTTACAGAATTGGACTGAAATGTTCCTTGTGAGGTCGTAGCCCTATCCATGCAATGTTATTCTCTTTGAGTCATAAACAATTCATGAGGTCATAGCCGATACTTGCAACGCTGTCAGAACGGGTGATCAACTGAGTAATAATGAGGTCACCAACAGCTTCTCTGCAAAAACTCCTATTTCGTCTACTATAACTCTTCTTGCATGGCATGGCACAATAAAACACTGTAACTCACAGATGATCATTAATGATATACCAAGGCATCCTGATCAAGGACCAGCTCACAGTGCTATTGCAGAGATCATGGATTACACACAGTGTTTAAAGAACTTATGGATGCTTGCAGGACTGCCATATCATGTTCGTCACCCGTTGGGGTGGACAGGGAAATCTGAGCTGACAGCCCAACGAGACACCCTGTGGCAGCTGTGTATATCAAGGCATCTGGGTCATTGAGCAGCTGACAGTGCAATATTATCTGACGATGGTTAAATGGCTAGCTGGTGGTAAATGTGTGCGCAACATGTATTCTGCCCTGTTGAGAAAGTTGACAATGCATGAGAATGGGACCAGATGTGCGTAATATAGCAAGCGTCAACAAGTGATATTGAAAGTTTAAACTTCATCACACAAGCAATTTTTATCCTCACCTGGGAACTTTCGACTTCTACCTGAAGCCTCATTCATCCAAATGACTGGGAGGTGTCACTCACAAGGCAATCCCCGGGATCCCCTCCTGGGGTTCTGATGGGATTCCCCAGATGTTGTCCCCGGTCCCTGTGAGTATGGGATGAGTTGCCGGTAGATTGTTGGTAGGTGGTGTCATCCTCGATCCCGATTCAAGTTGCTTTTATTTGCCTCAATATGGATGGCTTCTTTGACGCCTCTTTTGAACCAGTCTGATTCCCTGTCGATGACACTGGTTTCATCAAAGTTAATTTCATTGCCGGTGTTCAAGGCATGTTCAGAAACTGGTGAGGTCGGGCGTTGGTGTTCTTTGACCCTCAATTTTAACAAGCGGCTTGTTTCTCCAATCAACAAATCACACACACATTCACTGTAAGCTTAGGAGTGCTGGAATCTGATAATGTTACTTGCATTTATAGGACAAAAATGATTCATTTAGACGTTTATATTAGCAGTTGAATGATAATTTGTCGGGATTTCAAGCATGAAAACAAATGTTGGACTAACATTGAGTGACTTGTGTTGTTGTCCATAGGTTTATATGCACAACCAGACTGATGTACCGGACATGGCAGATCTTTCATTTGCCATTGCTCCAGGCCAGCATGCTCAGGTTGACATCACCATGGGAACTGTAAGCCCAGTTATATATTTTCTAATACAATTTTCACATAACAATCTTCAAGCTTCTCGTTTAGTAGGTTTTTGTAACACATGCTGATTCAGCCTGCATATCTAAAAAATGAAAAAAAGAGCTGTTGGGAATAATTCGGGGAAGAAGAAAACCATTTTGCGATGTGATAAACTCCCTAAAAGGGTCACAAAAACATTGATATACTGTTATTGACATTGTAAAATGACTTCCACATAAAATTATTTTTCTCATTTTTGGATATGTAATCTGCATATGCATGTGGCCCATACCCAATAAGTTTCATGCCATCCAATTATTTTCTGACTGAATGGTGGTGGTTAAAACCCATTGTGCTATCCCTTTATGACAAGAACACTTTTTCATTCTGTATGCTATTACAAATGCTACTTGGCCATGACAGTGATAATGCTAATACCCAAATGGAACCTTCTCTTATAAAATTTCAGGCTGGAAATCTTCCTCCAAAATTTGGCAAGTGTGCAGAAGTCCCACTGATGTTGTTCCGTGATGCAAGTTACACTTACTCCAGGTGCAAACGACAATGTCAGACACTCTACCATGAGGATCGTTGCAATTGTGTATTACCTTACATGCCTGGTAAGTACTGCTGCAGTCTGTATCATAATAATCTCCACCTGTTTTTGAAGGATTTTTAAGGCAAACCGGATAACAAATATGCAGCCGCATGCTAAACAATTGTTATCGTTTAACTTGCATTTTAGCAATTGTGTATAGAGACAAGAGTAACCATATGGGTCTTTTTAATGGGTCTTTGGCATTGAAATAAACAATGGAATTTCATAAATAATATTAGTAATAATAGTAATTCATTGACTTTTAATTCTGAACCCCTCGCCTTGTCACATTGGGCTAAAAGTGGAATTGTCTTTAAAAGGGATATCATAAAAAATGGTGACATTGATTATCAGGGTATCTTTGAAAAACTAATACACAAAGCTTCGTATATTTTTGATGTACAAAAAGTAAAGTCTGCTCTTCCTGCAGAATGGTTATTTGATCATAATGAAGATATAAGTGAATATGAGAATGTAGCAGAAATGATTCTGGATGAAAAATTTCACATCCCAGGTGGTACCGTAAAGACACTCAAGAAATTGTCCAGTAAAGATATTTACAATATTTTATTGCTTAACAAGTCGGTAGAGCTAAGATCAAAGCAGTATTGGACGGATAAAGTTAAGTTTTGGAATAATCAAAAAGAAACAAAAATTAACTTTGATCTGTGGTTTATAATTAATTTTAATAATAGACTTAATCCAAGGAAATGTAATGATTTCAACTGGAAAATTTTTCATGGTGTTGTCATGACTGAGAAAAGATTAAAAACAATGAAAATATCGAATGGAATTTGCGCTATGTGTTTAGAAGAAATTGAGAATGTTGATCACTTATTGTTTGAATGTTGTAAATTAGGAAAAATTTGGAATGTTTTAAAGTTTGTTCTTGAAATGATGCTTGATAGAAAAGTTGTTGTGAACCAAGAAATTGTCCTTGTTGGGTTGTTAGGAAAAAATGATATACATGAAGTTGTAAATATGATATTATCAATTGCTAGATTCACAATATGGAAACGTCGTAATAATTTTAAATTTGAAAAAAAAGTACTTGTCAGATATAGCTTGCTCTAAATGGATATTGAAAGAAGTAATGGATCACTGTTTTATTCTTAAAAAAGTAAAAGTGATAAAAGGAAACAAAAACATGCTTTTTCTAGTAGAAAAGTAACGTTTTTACATTGATTATTTACTAAAGAATATCGGAGAGTGTTAGTATGTTATTACGTTACAGTTTCTTATATGTATATATACTATTAAATAATTGAGATTGTATATAATTAATTGGTTACTACATGGGTAAAGGAATAGATACTTATACATTATGAAGACGATGAAATTTTGGGTTGGAGAATCTGTATATACAAGGTGTTATGGTGATGTGTGGAGATAATAATTGTTTATGTATATATACAAAATTGATTGGAATTTAATGCAAGGATGTTAATATAATGAAAACAATGAAATATTGAGTTGGAGAACTTGTATATGTGTGGTATTATGAAATATGGATGTTCTATTTTTGGTAATTGATTGGTGTTAAAGTATTATTTTTTATGTATATGAGACGTTGAAATATTGTGCTGGGAATTTTGTGCTTGTAAATAGTATTATGGATGAGATTTTGGGAGGTTATCATTCTATGCTTGGATGTTATTGATTGGGGATAATGTTTGGACTTTTACAACAAGCTGTATATTAAACATAATTTGCGGATGTGACAAGCGTTGAAATACTCTGTTGGAAATTGCATGTTATGGTTCTATATTTGCTATGTACTATATAGGGTATTTTTTGAAGTTTACACGTGACAATGAGAGATATTCATACTATGGTATTGTACTTGTTCTGTTTTGAAGATTTTAATAAAAAAAAATAAAAATAAAAAAAATAATAGTAATTTGGACTGATATTGCACTAATTTCAGTAAACTGCTCATCAGTGCTTTTCAGATCAGATCACTTGTATATGTTTGTGCAGTTCTCACTTTTTCGGGTAAATTGTTTCGGTGCTTCATAGGAAAACGCCCGGTCTTCAAAATGATTTTTGTTGCATGAAGCAGGGTCTGTTAGCAGAAGCTTGTTGTTGCTTCTCAGGTTATGTTCCTGTTGTGATTGTTCCTGTTGAGATTTGACTTGAAGAAATTCTCAGCTGTATGATGTTGCCTGATTTTTCATTGCCTTCTACGTGGTTGTCATCAATCAATAGATGACTCCTTCAATATTTATCTTTCCTTTCTTACCACGAATTTTCTCACATCAGGGGAACCAACACGTCTCACAAATTCTGATATCAAGAATCTGAAGGCCAGTAAAATAAAGGTAGAAAAGAAAGTAGACATACTGGCTACAAGTTGGCTGGGACATATTTAAGGAGAAGCAAAATGAGCTAAATGAGAGACTCAATCAAACTAAAAACAGATGGCTTGAATACTATGATTGAAAAAAAAAGACAAAGGGAAACTCAAAGGCTATGTTTAAGATCCTCATTTCTGACCTTAATAGAAAACCAGATCTACTACTGCCATATCATGTAATGGAGCAGATCTTGCAAATGATTGTAACAATTTCTTCATTGATAAAATCAAGAAAATGAGATTGAGATTAGACACAAATAACACAGGTATGGAAAGTGGTAATGTGACCTATTCAGGTCTGAAACTGAGTCAATTCAAATCAATCTCAGAGATGGAAATTAAGAAAATCATCACTGATATGTCTTTTAAGCAGTGTAACCTTGACTGGATACCCACGTGGTAACTACTGGAATACATTGATGAATTCCTTCCTATCATGGCTATACAGTAAATGCATCACTCAGAGAAGGGAGAATGCCTAGTGAAACATGCTCTTGTAAAATTGTTTCCTAAAAAATGGCTTTGATCTCATTAAGAACAATTACTGACCATTTTCAAATGTTTCCTTCCTGAGTAAAGTCGTAGAGGGTGCTGTCATCAAACAATACACTGATCACTTTGCGCTTGGAAGCTTTGAAGATGAAAAACAAGCACCTTTTCAGTACAAAATCTCTGTTGACAAAAATCCACAGTGATATCATGATGAACATTTGCCAGGGTGAAGTCAGGATGCTGGAACCATTATACTTATCAGCAGCATTTCACTCAATTGATCATTTACTTGAAAATGTGCGAAGATCAAGGACAATCAAGGACATTGGAGCACTTGCCCTGAAGAAGCGACTGAAAACTATGCACAATTCTGCGGAGATATCAGTAATCTGACCATTTGTCAGTGAGCAGTTTACTGGAACTGGTGTTTTTCATTTTCCCATGATACACGCAAAATAAGCTTTTATGAATCGGCAGAATGTTATTATTGTTGACTAAAAGCATTGATTTTTTTCCAGCAGGCAATATGTCGGAGTGTGACCTAGCTAGTTTTCTGAATTGCAGTGTACCGCTACTGTGTGAGTATTGCAAAAGCAGTCAGGCAGTCAGAGGGTTAGACCCTGCACAGAATGATTAATTTTTTTCTCTGTGGATTAGGGATCCTTAGCATCTCCATACATAAACATACATAGCAGGTAGCAAGATCACATCCTTAAGCACTTTCTGACAAATCCAAATTCAAAATGGTTTAAATGTAGCTATGAAGAACATCTGGAGAATGAGTGAATTTGTATGTTTGATCAAGCCCCTAAGGAACCCAAATCCACAAAGAAGTTGGTGCAGGGTTAGGGTCAAAAATTAAGTTTTGGGAGGGGGAACCGGGGCTCATTGGGACGCTACTGATTTTACTCAATACTGAAAACTCTAAGCAACTCAAATGTTTGGATGAACACTAATATACTATTGAGCTTATGTCCAAGGAATAAGAGATTAGAATGCACCTACCCTTTTACAGCCAGACTGAAAATGTGACTTGATCGCACCTATCCCAACGTTTCCCGACTTCAGGGTTCATCGGGACATCACTAAAATACACATTTAACACTCTATGTGCACTAGATATTAGATATGAGTAGTTTGTAAGGTTTTAATAGTGCAGTAACACCTTGTAATGCCAGAAATGAATAACTTTAAACAGTTAAAAATATTTGATATAAATTGTCCTTGGTGCGGTCATCAATGAAAGTAACATACAGTGCCTTGCTATAAGTTTGTTCACAAAGCATGGTAATTCGCCATGCTTCAATTCACCGTGGCCTCTATACCTTTTCATTCAGTCGACACGGACAGTTACATTGTGCTTTATAAAGTGCATTTTTTCAGTGAGTGTGAAAACCTAGTTGTTCATGTTGTTTCCAGAGAATGGTTAAAATTGAACCCCTTGGAATTTAGCTGAGTTGAAGGAATGCAAACTTTTGCATTTGGCTGTAATTTGTCTATAAAAGGATAGAAACATCAGAATGGGCATTTACTAGATTCGATGACATCACCATATATCATATATCTTGTCAGGAACCAATAAGCCTTGCACTCCTCCCACTATGTCCCATGTCCCAATGTGCCGCAGTTTCTCCTACTGTTTAATGACTACAGTCAATATTTCACAAGTAATCCCTGTGCACGTGGTTCTTGATAAGCACTGATGTAAAATTACATATTTTGTACATAAATAAGAAGAAACAACTTAAACCCCTATTCCTGGAGAGCGTTATTATTTCCATTTTAGATTTAAGCCACAGGCTGTACCCATAGTTTCGATCTTGATTCTGGGAACACTTATATTTCAGATGGTGAGGGATACAAGATGGAAAACTGCTCCTGCCCAATAGCCTGCAATGAACACCACTATGCCCTTTCGATGTCATACGCTGCCTTGTCCACTATAAGTGTTGAAACGCTCCTGGGTGGAAATACTTCACAACTGAAAGAAAGGAACAGCAAAGCCAATGAAATAAGAGAGCGTGTAGTTGCTGAAAATCTAATCCAGACCACCTCAGACCTCAAGGATATAACATGGAAATTGAAGGTATGAGAATTTGCATTGGTTTTTTTACAAAAATGCATATAATCGCATTGTGGTGACTCATGAGAAAGGTAAGATTTTTCTCAAATCCAAACATAAAGTATTGAACAACATATAATTCTAAGCAACATGATTTCATTTAATGAATTATACATTGAAACTCACAAATATTATTATTTCCAGGACTACCATTTTGCTCTTGAAACGGGTATAGGTGGTGCTACAGTAAGGGTGCAGGAGGCTATCATTAAACTTCTTCAAATGGCGAACGAAGATTTTGAAACATTGAAAAGAGGACCAGATCAACTGAAAAAGGATTATGAGGAAAATGTCAAGGGTCACTTTGACATTTATAGATACTTCATAGAAGAACCAATGTTGGATGTCAACAGTAAACGCCGAATTCCACAGTCAGATAAAATGCTTATGCAATCAAGTGTGATTCAGACAATTGCTAAAAATTTAAAAACTTTTGAAGATAGCTTTTCAAACAAGATTTATCCTTTCCTTAAAAGGATATGGGAAACAAGGGAATATTCAGATTGCCAAGAGTTAAGCAGAAATATCTACCTTGGTCTAAATCGTAGCATTTCTGTGTCAAATATTAGTTTGTTGATATCCGCTGCCAGTGATATTCCAAGATTTAGTGAATGCATCTATGCTTTTGAGTCATTCCTTGATGATTCACTTCTATCACTCAAAGAAGCACTTTCATTCACTGACAGCACAATTTCAAATGTGAACAAGTTTAAAATGCATAATGGTGATGCACTGGAAAATGAATTTGGATGGATCAGATCAAATCAGAGCTTCTTCCGGAAACTAAAGGATGAGTACAGCCAATTTAAGGTCAACAAACTGGATCTACAAAAACATCTCAATTACAGTTTACCGTCATCTGTCTGGGTTTTGCACAGTCAAATTATGGAAGGATGTAATGAGTGTAAGATGATTATTTTTGGTACCTATTATCCACTTGCACCGTTCAAAACAACTCGCTTATACTGTATAAAATCTGCACTACACTCCAAAGTTGAATACAACTGAAAAAGTGAGGTTTCTTTTAAAAATAATTAATTTTGAATAGAATTTGTATTTTATGTTTACATCAAACAATATCAGAACTCACATTGAAGTCATAAGCTGTCTTTGTTGTGTCATTTTAGGTAATTTTGGTTGAAACTTATGGCCTTTCTCAATGTCCCAAATTTTGATATTTTGGAAAAAAGTTGTCACAGCCCAGTTATTTTCCGGGTTAATGAAATTCAATCACATTTAAGCGTTTCCACGGTTGTAAAATGATCATAAGAGTAGTTATCAACCACAAAATAAAATTGGACTTTGACCAGTCAAAAATACAAATTTTGTATAATTTCAGGTCACCATGAAGTATAATCATAGACTTCATCTTCTCAAGTGAATACTATTTTAATTGAGCCGTTTCAGCATTGTTTTGACCCAAAACTTTCCAAAATTTGTATTTTTTTCCGATTTTCAATAGCCATTTTCTGGTCTAAAGCTACAGATAAAATTGTATTAAACCAGATGAAATGTGTAAAAAATTATAAAATGTCATAAATATGGAAGAAAACTGTGCTTTTACTGCTTTTCATAGAAAATCATAAACTGGGATATCAAGAAAATTATACAAATTTACACCAAAATGACCTAAACAATGACACTGCTGTATCATTGTGGAAGGCTCACCACAAATTTCGTGCCTGCATCGCAGTGCATGACTGATAGTATATACAATACAATACATACAATACCTTATGGCCTCAATGCAAGCTCTCACATTTTTTCATGGTAGTATAAAATAAAAAATGTGTTGAAGATAAAGTATTTTTAAAATAAATCTCATCAATATTGGTGTATTCAAACTTTTGGAGGGGAGTGTACTATAGATATTCAAAACAATTTTGACAACAAATTTTATGATATTGTTCAATGCAATTACATGTACCTCAGTAAAGGCACACCAATTTCATAGAGAAGACTGGTCATGGCTTGATAGATTACAGTCAAACATGCTCAAGCAGCCACCTCTATTAAGCAGCCACCTGCTGTTAGCAGCCACTTCCAATTCCCCCCAACTGATTTTGCATTGTTTTACACCTGTATTAAGCAGCAACCTGCTGTCTGTGGTTAAAGGCCAGTGTTTTTAAACCCAAATGGCCACCCTGATCTGCATTAAGAACATGTTAAGCACCCCCTATTTTGTTACATAACTGCAAAATAGCATCCAACTGCATAACATGATAGGGGCAGCATAGAAATAACCAGCTTAATATGAATTTCTTTGTAACTATATTAAAATAGTACAGTTTTCAGTATGCTAGTTTTCCATTTAAAGTTTATTTAGTTCAAATAACATGTGTAAACATTAATTAATAGGTTAGTATTTATCATTTATTGGCCTGATGGCTATAGATATATAGCCATTCATTCACAACATGTTTTCACTGTGAATGACAGATTTCAGCCGGTTCAAAAATCACACCTCCATTAAGCAGCCACCTGCCTTTAGCAGCCACTTCTGTCCATTCCCTTGACCGACTGCTTAACACAGGTTTGACTGTATTGTGCAATGTGCAAAGGGTTTTATCCTAAATTAATGTATTATTCCTTTATTATTTATAATAATGTACTTCCGTCCCAAATGTAGGCTCTTATTGTGAGAGTCACATTTCAGTTGATTGTTTAGTTTATTGCTTGACTGAAACTTACGCAGTCCATGGTGAAATTAAATTTCCTGCAATATAAAACAAGGAAGAAAATGGAGCTTAATAATAAGTAACGGTTGCAACAATGCAGTAAAAGATGATAACATAGAAGACGGAAAAAGGGGCATTGGTAAAAAGTATTGCCCTACTTCACTGTGTAGATGAGAAGCAAAACACTCACTAAATTTTGAATATTGTTTGACCTGTTAGACTTTAATAGACATTGATTTGACTGCTGCTCTTACGATCAGCCAGTAATTGTATGATGATGTGACCATCAATGGAGAGTAAGAAGGACCAAGTTAGAAGTGACAGTCAATGATAATTTTTTTGTTTAAGTTTATGTGTGTTTCTAACTTTTCTCATATTTATCGCTTCAGGGAAAACATCCTACAATCAAGAACTTAAAAAAATTAGAGACCAATTAATTGGCCACTACAACAGAGTTCTGACAAGCTACAAGAGTCTTATGAATGATGCTGATGATCCAGGTCTTGTTTCCAAATTACAAATATGGCGGAAACCAATGGCTCTGCCGAGTGCATCGTCAACATTGGACTTCAAATGGTCTCAAAATGAAAAGCGCTACTACTGGCCTCAGTCACGAAAGGCTTTTGACTTCATAGAAAATGGGGCAGCAAATGAGGTTATAACTAAAACATTGCAAAATTGTTGCTAAATACCATAAATGATGAATTACACACCTCCCCCTCAATATATCCTTTCTGAAAGAACTGTCATTTAAACTATTTATAATACAATTGCATCTACTCATACAAATCCAATGAAACGCACAGGGAATTTTGCGATACAATAAGAGCAAGTTTACTAAGGGATTTCATACTTTGTTTTCCCTACTTTCTCCCTTTTCCTCAATTTTCCTCTCTTTTCCTCCTCTTTTCTCCCTTTCTCCCATAAAGATGCTGTTGAACCTACTATTATAAAATGTTCAGGTAATTATTATTAGTTCCATTATTCTCTTGGTAAGCAATCCTATGTTGTCAGTAAGAAATACTTGATAAGGAATAGCCAACCATTACTTATTTAGTCTTGGTCATAAGAAATTATATCTTTCTGCACTTGAAATATGAAGGGTGTTACTGATATTTTGTAAAGCATTGTTTATTGATTTTGTTCCAGATTTTGTACAGAAACTTCTGGTCATATTTGGATACTCTATCAAAGGACTTGTACCGCACATCTCTACAAATGAACAACATGGGAAATGAGCTTTTCACTTTCGTCCAAGGTGTTGTGCATAACTGCCAGAAATTTGCAGCACACAATGAATTGGATGAACACTTTATAATGTAAGAGAAATAATGTTTTCATTGTAGCTCTCGCAATAATCTTTTTTTTTGTAGTCTGACCTATTATGTCATAGCTGGAAAGTCAATTGGAATCAATGCAACTTTGGTGCTCGCTACGATGTCATAGGTCAAACTGTCCAATAGCAGTCCTTATGGACAACTTCATCATAGCCAGATTAGCCAATAATATGACTGAAATAACTCAGGTGTTAGGTTGGTTGGATGGGATTGTTATTTGGTGACGCTTAAAGTACCTGAGACTCAACCAAGAATCATTGGAAGGATAACGCGCAATTAATCAATTGTTTGCGAACATGCTTCTGTTCCGAATTGGATTTGATATGACGCTGTCAAGTTCAAGCATTTTGTGTAATGCTTATGGTTTTGTTGGTTGTCTAATTAGATGAAACATGACAAATAGTGCTAAACAATTGTGTGTCATCACTACACAAGCAAAAAAGAAGTTTATCTCAAGAGCAAAATGATTCGTCATTGCTGATATAGTATACTTATGAATTTAGACAATTTACAGGTTGGCATGGATATACATTTTGTCATGTTTGAAATTGTATTTTAGCACCCCAGGTAATGCTCTCACTTGAAAGATTGATTTTTTGGTTTCGTATCATCTCTGACCGTGATGATTACTTGCAACACACACAACCGAGAACAACTTTGAAGAAGAGTTTCCCAACACTTCTAAGCTTGTTGTTCTTGGTCAGTGAAGAAAACACGAAACACTTATAATCAATTCGATTCACTCAATGAGAAAAATTGATGGAATAACTTAAAATCTGTGACAAATCGTTTGTCCTACTTTTCCTACTCTAATTTTTAATAATGACCACTGGCCATATTAGTCCTGTATTACAGGGATCTTGTTTCATTGAGTACTTGGTTTTTCTTTTTTTAGGAATAATTTCATAACGGTCGACATTTACTACTCTGCACTGAGATACCAAGAAGTCATTCAACTGAAAGGCTACACTCTTCTCAACTTCTTCAGTAAGTATAAGTGGAGAAAATGATAATCTAACTCGTATTAATCTGAGTTCTGTCAAGATTACATTTGTATTGTCTCCTGAGACGTTGCTTATGGGTCGTTTTTCAGTCGGGGTACGCTCTGGAAAGTCACTCGATATCCGAAATACTAGAAATACCATGCATATATGCAAAAACATTGCACAGAATGATGAAGCATACTGAGACGGACCTACAGTAGCAAAAAAATTATTCAAATCGGTTGATAACTGCCCGAAAAAAATTTATTTGTGTCATTTTGACCAAAATTGACTGTCTCATTTGCAAATTAGGCAAATATCGCTTCAGATTTTTCAGTCCTGACCTAACAGTAAGTTTTAACCATTGTGAATATGCTTTCAACGTGGTCCCAAGAGTTCAACTTTAGAATTACGTGCAACGACTATGATTACACATGAAGGTCAATTGCGTCAAATATTGCCCTCTCCGAAATAGGGTCAGCAAAACAGCAATAACATTAAATTAAGTGTATTTTTATTTTATTGAAATAGTCCTTCAATAGATTAGACAAAGTTTTGGTAAGTGTTTCACTTCAGTTGTACGAACCGCACAATGCCCGTAGCGGAAAACACCAAAAATAGCTTCGTCAAATAAACTGTCCTCTCCGTCCTCTCCGAAAATGTCTATTTTCCTTGACAAACACAAAGTTCTTGGCCAAAATTAAGCAAGTAAGATGATTTTTCATTGTCAGATATATATCTATCTACTTAGCACAAGCCCATACAACTGGGTGTTCTATACATCCAGTAATAGAGGGATGAGCATAGTGTTGACCTTGGTCAAATTATCTACAACAACACAAAAAGTCAAAATAAAAATAAATACTTGTAGCCCTAAAATTTTCAGAAATCCATGGCAGGGTATATAGCAACAGAAAAAAGTCAATTTGGCCAGAAAAAAAAGACCTTTTATTTTTGACCCCCTTGAGACAAAACTATGTACCACGATTGAAAAACAACCCATCACTGGGGGAAACCTGATGGGGTAACTGCAGTTACCCCATCATTCAACATGGCTGCCAGTGACAAACCATGTGTGATTTCCTTGCAATAAACCAGTTTGAAGTGTTGAATTGTTGTTAAAATGATCCTATATCTGACAAAGAACAAATGGTAAGTGGGACCCCCATGGCATTAAGTTCTAATAACAATGATTTTTTAGGTTTTAATTTTCGGCAAGATGGGGTAACTGAGAATTCAAATAAAACAAGGATGGGATAATTGAAAATTGCTGATGGGGTAACTGCGCAAACTGCAGTGAGGTTGGACTATGTTTGGGCAAATGTCATTGGTACCTGCCCAGTTATTTGCAGCTGATGAAGGCTTTAGAGTCAAACTGAACACTGTACAGGGTGTAGAGGCAAATTTTACACTAACTTTCATGTTCAGATAACTTCCCAAGCAAAAGTCAGAGAATAAGACAACTTGGCAGGGATTTAAAGGATGTTATCGGCTTTCATGTCCCTCAGTATCACAGATTTTTAACAGAATTTGTACCACAATGATCAACAGTAATTAATCTTGTAAATCGCATTTGTTCAATGATATATGCATGTAGAAACCCAGGCATATACTGTAGCCAGAGAGATAGGCAGACAGCTCGGACATTACCTAGGCTACATGGGTAGGCCTATATACCCATGGACAGAGGTGGCGGAACTCTTAGAAAAGTGGGGGGGCACTAGGCTCCGAGGCAGCGCTCATCTATGGTAATTTCAAGGAGAAAATGCGGCATTTTATGTATTTTTGGACCCAAAAGTGGGGGGGGGGTACGTGCCCCCAGTGCCCCCCCCCCTAGCTCCGCCGCCTCTGACCATGGAGGCAGATAGATATCTGTCTTATGTCAGCATGTCACGTTACTAACGTCCTAATAACTTGAATTGAACCGAAGACAGCTTGAAAGATAGATAAAATACTATATTCGACTTGTCTGTTCAAGACTTTCTACAAATAAAGCTATCATACACAAGCGCTAGTGAGCAGTTTACTGGAATTAGCGCTATATAAATGTCTATTATTATTATTATTATTATTACTTAGTTGTTCAATTTAATATTTAAGCAGAGAAGTAGCTGAAGGCCATGTTCACCAGAGAACTTAGCACAAGACAGTGCATTTTTAAACATGGCAACTGGGAGACCAAATGGTCTCCCGGTGTCCAGATTTGGTCTCCCAGTCATTGCTACTGGGAGACCATCTTTATCCAGGGACTGTTATTAATTGCTTCTTCTTCCTCAACAGTTAAAACAGACCTGTGCTATATACTATAGATTGGGGCACAGTGAGAACTTTTTTTTATTTTCAAAATGTTGGCAGTTAACAGTTAAATGAGTTTAGGCCCACATAACAGGTGATAAAGTTGAACATATTGTCCAGTAGTTTCAGGTTCCTGACAAAACAGCTTTGGAGAAACTTTTGAGTCACATCCATGCCGGTCAAGTGTCTCACTGTGCCCCATGGGCAAACAGGCGGCGCTCTGCGGCTCTTCCTATCTGTTCCATGTTAATTTTGGGTCGGGGGGGGGGGGGGGCATGGCACCATGCCCCCCCCCTAAATACACCACTGAATGTCGTCACTTGCCAGCAGACGGAACAATGTCATGCTGAAGGTGCAATCAATATATGCCCAAAACTCAATTTTAACAATACAATTTTTTCCTTGATCGTGATTAAAAATTCTTCCTGAGACCGACCTAATGGTTGTAGTCGGAATAATAGATAAATCTTGTGTTTGTATTCAACATAATTTAGCAAATGTTGTTACGTCAATCTGGGCTCACCTCATACCGGTAAGTATAACTGTGTGTGAGAAATCGAGCAATTAAGTTAGGTGGTCCAATAAAGGTCCTTTTCCCTAATTCTATGAAAATATGGCAATGCTGATTTTTTTTCTTGGAATTTAGCAGTCGATCTGGAATTACTAAATAGTTTTAAGAATTCTCGATGACAATAAATTGGTAAATAGGCCTAAACCTGCATTAAAGCTGAAGATAAAAGCATATTTGGGCCCTTGTTTTCGAAGTTAACTTCACAGTTACCCCATCACTCCAGCTCAGCCCATCACAGTTACCCATCTGCAAAATTCAGTTACCCCATCTGCCGAAAATTTACAACCTCAGATATCTTTGTTATTAGCATGTTATGCCATGGGGGCCCACTTAATTTTTGTTCCTTGTCAAATATAACATCACACTAACAACTTTTCAACACTTCAAATTGGTTTATTACTTAGAAATCACACAAACTTCGATTTTCTGTTTCACTGGCATCCATGTTGAATGATTGGGTAACTGCAGTTACCCCATCAGGTTTCCCCCAGTGCCCATGCCACTTTCACACTACAGAAGGGTACAAACTATACCAATCAATAAAATGCCAAAAACTTGGCCACTTGAGACATTTTTGACTAGTACAAAAATTGTAGGTACATTCTTCAGCAAACTATTGTTTCTTCCAATGATGAATATATTGTCTGTCTTCAATGCCTTGCATGCTTTAGGAGTCTAAGCCAGCAAGACTCATTTTTGATCTCAGGAGCAGAACAAACAACCTACCAAACTGTCATTGCACTTTCATGTTACATTCCCTCTTGTTGCAGGTGAGATTGGCGGCTACATGGGTCTCCTTCTGGGGTGCAGTGTGATCACCCTCTTTGAAATCCTTGATCTTTTTTTCCACAACCTCTCCCTGAAGGCAAATGAAAAGCGACAAAAACTGGCGGCCAAGAGAAGAGACAGCAAGAAGAGTCTTCCGCCATTTCACTACAACTTTTGATGGTCTCAGTAAAGAAGAGAGGCTATTAAAGGAAGGTATTTTGGATGCTAATTAGGTGTATATGCCACTCAGATACTGGACAAAATGCCCAATTCTTATGTCATATATATATAGAAATGTTAAACAGTTTTAATTGTATCTGATATTTCAATAAATACCAACTTTTTATAAAATATTTGACATTACTTCTGCCCTGTGAAATGGAAACAAAGTAAGTGACCAAAAAACAGTAACTGAGTTGAGCATAACTTCTCAATCCTATTAATAATATCTACCTTCATGCCAAATTTCATGCCTGTATCACCTCTAGTTACCCAACAAAACCTTGATAAACAAACACAGTATCAACTGTTTACATCAAAATGGACCAGTCATGTCAGGCCAAAACACAGTAATTTACTCATTTTGTTTTGAAACACAGTATCTCTTTGGCTTCTTTTTGAGTTACTGTGTTTTGACATGACACAAACCAGGAGATACTGTTTTTTCACTTCAACTGAGCAGACATCTTCAGCAATGACCAAAATAAAAAATCAAAGGTTTCTCATTCAAAACACAGTAAGTCATTAAAAAGCACAATGTTGTCTAATATATCTATAAGAAGTCGTTTTGAGTGACAAATGATATAGACACATACACTTTGACTATATTTCTTCATATTTGAAGCATTGATTTGAGGGTGCTTCATCTGGAGATTAAGATATAGAGGTCACAATGTAACAAACAAAGAAATGCGTTTTTCTCAAAATCCCTGAAATGGCAGTTACTGTGTTTTGAAATCACAGGGCAGACTTGTATAATATTATCAATATACCTTGTCATAGATGTGCCCAATTTTTGCAGTTGCCTAAACACAGCTATGGATTGTTTGAATGTAATTTGGCTGAAATCAATTATAGTGATAAAAATCCAAAACTAAGAACTCACAAACTATTTAAAACAGACTTATCCCTTGAACCGTATTTAGATTTACTCTATAGCCAGATGCGGACTAAGCTCTCACAATTTAAAGATAGAGCTGGGGAGACATAAGTGCCCCTACACATCCGCTAATGAAAGATTATGCAAAGTGTATGTCAGTAGAAGACGAATGTCACTGTTTTGTGATTTGTGATTTTTGGAAAGACAATATAGCAGAATTATTTGCCGTGGCAGCCAAAACGATAGAAAACTTCTCCGTTTTAAGTCCCCGCTTTAAATTCATTAAAATACCAGCAAATAAATCATCTTACATAAACTTTGCATTAGGTAAGTTCTTGACATTGTCATAAAGACTGAGAAAGCACTTCATGTAAATTTGAATTTCGTAAATCATCACTTAAAATATTAATTTCAATTGCTTAAATCAGCCCACAAGGTTAGAGTGCTAGTAGCACTGACACACAGTTTTTGCATGAGGTCTGCTGGGAATATATTGTCTGTCTAATAATATATGTTTTGTATAATCTGTATGCACATCTATGTCACTCTAATCTCTTTGTAAATCACATTTTTATCTATTCATGTGTCACAGTGAAGTGAATCTTGTAAATATTATATTCATCTGCTGTATGTAATTATTGTCATTAATATTCCCACTCTGTTGTTTGAAACAGATTAAAGATATCATTCCATTGCTAAAAACAATCTGTACATTTATAGGTTTGTAAAAAACAATTTAATGCATGGCATAAATATTTCATTTCTCTAAGATTTGTATATTTTTGTGCTATGTACTATAGTTCTATGTGCCAAATTTATCGTGTATATCTGACCCACTGTGACTTTTGAATGTTTTATATCCTACTGTGATTTTAGAATGTATGGTTGCTACTGTGATTATTGTTTTGTTTATATAGATGTGTAGATGTAGCTTTAGACTATAATATATCTTGTGTATTAGTACTACCTGTATAAACATTTTCTGTTCCTGTTTTAATGGGTATATTTCCATTTTTTGGAACTGACTGTATATTTCTTTTTTTTGGGTCAAATATGACCTTTGTTTGAGTCAATAAATACCTACATATATAACAAAATATTTCAGGTTTTCCTCTCATTACATAACAACACAATCGAATTTCAAGGCTGATGGGGCATGCTTCCATTGCAGCCTTTCATAAATCATCATCCTCTAATTAGCAACTGAGAGACACATCATGCAAGGCTACAGTACTTGCTCAATAGTCATTTTTATGAAGAAAGCTCATGCATCACTGGTAATCAAATTGTAAAATTTCATAATTAAATGTACTACTATGCATTGGTAGATGTACTCAGCAGTTATTACATTCATTTAATTTAAACAATGTTTGATATATACATCAGTCCCATACATCTTTTTGCAAAACAATTTTTCAACCAAAGATGAATATATTCAATATCATCAGCGTTCTGCATGCTTTGTGGATTCAAATAGAAGATTAAATTGTCAGCAAATATGTGTTTTGTTGTTTTAGTCATGTGTTTGAAAATTGTTTGCGAAATTATGGAACTGCATCACATTTTGGATATTTGCTACGTTTAACAGCAGCTCAGGCGAGAAATTAATTCCTGAAATTGCTTTCGCCTTCATAAAATGCCAGTCAAGCTTGTAAGTGGCAAATTGATAGATTAACATATATTGTGGATATAGACAAGATATGTCTTTCTTCTTGAGATGGAATGGATACAGCACAGGGCTTAAAGGGCACCAATCTCTCACAGCCCATTGGTGTTAAAAAATGAGCCCAACACAGGACCATCTAAAATTATAAGATCAGTTCATACACTTTATATTAAGACAAAGATGCAAAATATGTTGGGAATTTTTGAGTAATTGAAATTTTAAAACATCTGGTTTATCTCACCAACCAAAAAATGTGCGTTTTGTTCATTTTGCAATGGCTTATAATGCAATAAACAGGCTTGAAGATGAAATAAAACCTATTGGTATAGCTGTTATATATTCAAAATAAGTAACAATGTTGAATTGAAAATTTGTATCTACTATTCTAAATATACCACCGGCGTTCAGAAACTACCCAGCTTTTCTTTTATATGGACGCTTATTTTCAATGTAGAATTGTGGAATCTTCACAAACCAAAGTTGAGCTATTTTGAAATGCATTTCTAGAATTCTAGACAATTTCCTCATTTTAAAGTAATTATTTGGTTGCCATGTATGCCATAACCTCAATCAGGTGGGGTGGGTAATTTTCAGACCCATAAACCGATGAATTGCAGGAGTGGACCTTTCACTGAACCTTTTGGGACACCTGTTTTAAGAGTTAACCGGTCAATTTTAGAATTTCCTATCTTGACCCTTTGTTTTCTTTAGTCAAATAACTTTGAATATAAGCACGTGACTTTTCAGAGAAACCATACGCATGTAACTTAGCAATGAGAAGACCATGTGGTAAACAATCAAAGGCTCTGGAATCCATTAAAATACTTCCAATATGTTGGTTATTGTCAAGCGCTTTTTGCAAATCTTCAACACATTTTATCAAAATATTATTACAGCTGTAGTTTTTATGGCATGCTGCAGGATTTGTACAAATTTCTCGTTATCTTCTAAGATTTGGTCACAAATCATTGTTTCAAAAATCTTACAGGTTGAGGTTAAGATATATGTAAATAAACTTCAATGTCTGTCTGTCTGTCTACTTAAGGGTCTGTAATTGGATATATATCTAGCTGATAAGATTTTTTGTAAAGAGGGGAAACCTCAGCTTTCTTTGTATACACAGGATAGTGTGTTTCTGTAATGCTATTATTCATAATTGGTGTCAACTAAAACCCATGGAAGAGGCGTTAAAATCAAAAATTCAAATATTCAACTCTTTATGTTGCTTACTTGAATGTTTGTAGACGAAACTCATGCCTTATGCCGCTTGCCACTACAGGAGTAAAGGTGATCAATTATCACCCAGGAAAAAATGTATTCATTTAGTTTTCTCCCAATTTTCAATTTGTGAGTGATTATGGAGATGTACCAAGAAGAATTTTTTTTCTACTTCAGATTAAACCAAATTCACTTTTAGGTAGGATTAAATGTCTAATCATTAAAACGTGTTTCAAGACACCTTCCATAGGGGTGACTGTACTACTAATAAAGTGCATCACATCTGATGTATGGACGAACAATTACACTCTCTCCTTACTCAAATATTGGAATGCGAACATGGGCATTCAGTTCATAATGGATGCGTACAGCTGCATAATATATATTCTATCATTATGATTGAAAATGAGCTGGAACCGAGTGAACTTCTTCAAGCTATGAGAGCTATTAAAATTTCTTTGATGTTGGCGAAATTTGATGAGCCACTAAATCTAAATGTTAGAGATGTAATGCAATCAAACAAGCAGGATTTGAATGCCTGAGCGATGAAAGCTGCATGTGAAGAATTTAACAGAAATGGCCCATTGGAAGAAATTCTGCCAAAATCACAAGCAGAGGATATCTCAATGAAGAAGAAGATGTTTCAGAAGAAGATATTTATCTTTCTGTAAATGTAGACCAAACTGTTGCAAATACATGCTGTTTTGTTCAACTAGTTGGAGATGGTATAAGACCAATATTTAGAAAAATGAACAAAAAACAATGCAAAATGCTCTACTTTGTGAGAATCTGGTGCCTTGAAGTCTTTAAAAGCTATCTACCCAAGCCTTTTCAGTTTTGATCTATATGTGATCTGATCTGATCATGTTGAAAAAAGACATCCAATGAAGTGTATTCTTAGTGAGGCCTCCAGTATCTCAAAGAATTCTGAATCCCTCAATGACTCCAAAACCCACCTAACTGCACCCACAGGGGCTACTGCATTTTTGGCAGGTGGTTACACCTCACACTCTTCTTTCAAAATCCCAAGACAGACGACACTTAGCTTGAATATCTGAAAATCTTTGTGATTTGATAATTTTCCAAGATTGATAGGAAGACGCTTGCCCCTGTCCAAAGACACTTGTGACAAATAAGAGCAACTTATAGATTGTCATATTTCGGCAATGTCAGCGCCATTGCAGTAGCATGTTTCTATCAATTAGTACCACCTGTGAAAGTGAAATCTCTTGTTATAAACTGAAGGACAAAAATAAGTTATCGCCTCTTTAGGAGACTGTGGTATGAAGTCCCAGAGAAAAAAATACCTTGATGGCACATGAAAGCAGTTTGTAATTATGTATTTTTCAACAAATCAGATCAAACAAGGTCTGGGCTGACCCATTTCACGGCAATAATGAATAAACATCAGGAGGTCAGAAAACAGAGTTCACAGGTCTGTCAAAACAGGCCTTTTGCAATGATGTCTGGCGGCCTGGCCTGCTTACAGTGCTTAGCAACTCATCTCATAACTGTTTTGACACTCACTCTTGGGTTGTGAGTGTCTGGAATTTCAGCAACTGTGCATGTGGTGGTCTTGAAACGGTCTTGAAATGATCAACAAAATTCTGATGGATGATGTGTCTGTCTTGATCATGGGTTGTGACTGCAGGTCTGCCTGGCTTTAGAAGGTCCTTCATTCAGCCTGTTGGACCAAATTTGGTCACAATATTGCTGATTGCTGGCTGGGAGCAGCCCCTCTGACGTGCAACCTCATACTGGGACATACCAGCCACCCGCATCCCAACTGCTGGGCCTCATTGCTCAACGGAGAGTCTACCCAATGGCAGTCTTTCAGCGTATCCCAACTCAGGAAAGATCAAGGAACTTTTCTGAGTGCTTTTTGTGCAGTTAAGGGCAACTGATCCCAAGGATTACCCCAATTACTGCATTTCATGATCTGTACCAGTGCAGAGGCAATGACCCGTGACAAGAATATGTAAACATGACTAATTGGTCATTGTTAATGTGTAGCAAATAAGCTTGACAATTTTTTTTCTTTAAATTATTTCAAATTGAAAAGTGATAACTTATTTTTGTCCTTCAGTTTATTAATGATATAGGTAATGAGACAAAAGGATGATGTTGATTTTGCAAAAATGCTTAATAAACTTCTGTTTTTGAAGAAGGGAAAAGCTGTGGATCTTTATGTCAAAAGGTTTTTCGAACAAAAATGATAAAGTCGCTGTTACTGAACCAAAACTGAAGGTGTTACGGAAGTTCTTGTTGCAGTTGAATTTTCTGCAGATTTTCGTGGCATATCGCTAATAAAATGTGTATAATGTGTAGTACTAGTAGTAGAGTCAAGTCTGACTAGTCTGTTCAGACGGAAAAATCCATCTTTCCTAATCTGTCCTCCTATATGAAAAATCTTTTAGAGTTCTTTTATGACTTGAAATGTTGTAATTGGCATATTACTGATTACAGAAATTTGATATGAGCAATTACTCATAATTATATAAGTAATGTGTTTTAATTGTCCCATATTTAACGAAAATGCTTCATGAAAGTTAATAGATTGCAGCATAACAAAAGTAATCAGATATGATGGGCATGAGATATATCTAATCCCCTGTGGACAGATTCATCACCATCCTGGACCGATTTACCAGCAACCTGGATGGATTTAGGTGCCCTTACCTTTATTTTTTGTACTCATAGGTTTCAGCAGCAAAAATTATTAGATATTTGACTCTTTTTGGCTGATAATTATAGTACAGAATATGCTCCTTCCAACAGACACATTTTTGTACCTTTTCCCATTGCTTTAGAAATAGGGTTTTAGCCAAAAAGGCATGGATTTACTGTCCTGGACTCAATGTAAATACTCAAACGTAAATGTTATTAGATTCAACAACAGTATTAAATTTGTGTTCTGAATGAGACCAAAAGTTGTTTTCGAGGTCCTATTGTTATTGGCCGTGTTTCATTGTTAGTTTTGAAGTTTGATTTGATACTGATCCTCTTGATCTCGATATACTTAAGTTTTCATTGTCCTTCAGAAAGAGATATCACCTATGTGCAAAAGCGAACAAAGTTCACAGCTAAAAAATCCAGAAACCCGCAAGTGAAAATCAATGCAAATGCATATTTGATATCAGTTTGAAAGCCTATCATTCATTACAGCAAAGTCATCCAAATATTGAGAAAATAACATTTACGGTTTCTAAGGTTCCTTATTTTCTGAATGTATTCTGTTTGCAAGATATTACCCAAAACAAAAAAAATACAGCATATAATAATTATGATGCTGAGAATTTTTGCAAAAGTGCATACTTGTTGTGCCAGAAGACCAAAGTAGTATCATGTAATCTGAACATATCAAATTTGGACCAATGGAAAGATAATGGCAGGAACTATTTAAAGTATCAAGGGGCTATTAGTCAATTTTTTTTAAATGCTCACCAAGTCATTGACATGGTTTCCATACTGATTAATGGGTTGTAATTTTCTTAAGGAAGACATTATCAGGAAGTTCAGATAATTTTGGAAAACAATAATGACAGTTTCTTACTTTATGAAGCACTTCAACTGCATTATATAAATATAAGTACACATTCATCTATAGGAACATTGTATGCAATGGTTTGGTTTTCAACTGACAAGATGCAGTTTCTCTTGGCTTATGGCATGCTACTCCTCTCAGGTATTTTGTCCATTTATACCAATGATTCAAAAGTATTTTTAACAAATCTCATGTTGAGAACTATCTATAGACATTACCACACCAATTTGAAAATTATAAAGATTAAAAAAGGTCCATAGAATGAGTTGAAAAACTTTTCAAAATGTTTTGATAGTAAAATACGTAAACATATTATGCAATATATCAATGGTCACATTTAGCTTCAGCAATGCTAATTTAACATCATAATAGGAATATTTCTTCATGACAGGAAGACAATTTAGCAATAATATATTAATTGGTTGAATATCAAAGTGTTGCCATTCGTCAAGTATCATGGCAAATGTTTATGATGTTTCATTCTTACTTGGATCCTCGGGAGGCAAAGTGAACTCAGAACTCTAAACTCAGAAGTTTAAAAAATGTATAAGAAAAATTAATTCATCATGAAAAATGAGAAAAGTGATACAACAATAATGAATGCTCAACAAATACACAATAGCAAAAGAGAATGTCAAGTCAAACAATACCAATAAAAAGAATAAACAAAGCAAAAGATGGCATTGATGGCCATGTGAAGGAGCTTCCTGAAGACTGGTGTATGGCTGCCAGGAAGCACCTTATGATAGATGGAGATACAAAATTAGCCTCGCAGTTGTCTATTACAGACAAAACACATGTGATTGTTACAGACTTGTATTTTTTCCCTAGGAAATAAAATGTTATATATTTTGAATATGGGTTAAGACCTTTTCTTTAATGAAATTGGGGGCATTTATTATAAATCACAGGTATTCTATATTACAAATCTTGCTTGCCTAAAGATTGTCTTATACTTGGAAATCGAAAATTATTTGCACCTCTAATATTATAGGAGTGAATACTGTGTTGAACATTAATACATCATTCACAAAATATGCTGGTAAAGTCCCATTTTGGTATTCGTTACAAAATTTATATTCCTGTAGTAGGCAAATATCCTTTACCTTTAGTAAATTCGGTACCTTAAACAACAGATCAATGTGGGAATTGTAGGCTGCATTTGCAGGGGCGGACTGGCCCTATTATATGGGCCAGAGGGCTATGTCCTGGGGCCCACCATCTGAGGGGGGGCACCAGCAACATTGAAAAATCTAAATGACCAAAAATGATGTAAAAGAGGCAAGAATCAAATTCTGGGCCCAATTAAATATCTTCAATTACAACTTGACAAGCATAATAACCAATGAAGTAAGGGCCCCTCTCAGGCTGCTGAGAGCGCCACCTCTCCTACCGTCAATCCAGGCAGACACATGCGACCCCTGTGAGCAGGTTGGGCCCCTATGGTCCACTTGGAGGGGCCCTGATATTATGCCAGGACATTCTAAGCCCTCCTTGTTTTAAAATGGTCTAGGAGGGATATGGGCCCCCTGTGACCCCTTCTGAATCCCCAATGTCGGTCTGCCCGTCAATTAACTGTATAAAGGAGGAATGTGTTCCCCCAACTTTTTTGATTTTTCGCATGTTAATTTTTAGATTAGCCATATCATATCACACAAGGAAGCGCCCGCTCACTGTTATCGCACAGAAGTTTTGGCTGAATTTCATACCACATTATTATATACTATTCATAATTTCATATCATGCAGGTATGAACAACACATATATTCTGCAATTACAATGGATTTGGATGAAGGTAGTTATTGATTTAGATAATTCTGCGATTGCGATAATAGGGGCCCTCCCTTGATTTTGCCCAGGGGCCCACTGTGGGGCCAGTCTGCCCCTGTGCATTTGCGATTATTGTTGTGGCTTTCACTTTTAATTTAAGCAGTTTACTTACTTGAGAGCCCCATGTTAGTATTCCATAATTAAAATATGGTGTAATCAATAAATTGTTAATTGTTAGTAATATGTTTTGAGGGACTACATTTTTCAATTTACACATTACTCCTATAGTCCTCAATATTTTCTTAGAGATCTTTGAACCAATCATATAATTCAAAATTTTGGATAATGGCAAAACAGTTCGATCAAATTTTAATTTTGTCCACATGGGGATTGTAATCCATTGCAAGGCAAAGTTAACAAACCCACTTTTTGCTTGGGTCAGCTAAGCTGGTCTTGCATTTTGTATGAAATATTTCCAGTCGATGACAAATGCCTCGCAAGGAATCGTTCAGGGACACATTATTATTAAAAGACTGATTATAGTCCAGTATAAATTGAAGAATCATGATGGTTCAAAGTTCTTTATATCAAGACCAAAAAGCTGTAGAACTTTATATGATTTATATTTTTTCATATTGCTCTTCCATAAAACACACAGATTCAACAGCCTGCAGAACTGCCATTGAATATCAAAGAGTTGATGTCACTCTGTTTATATTTTTAAAGCGTATGTCTTATTTCAGGAAGCTGCATTGGAGTCCAATACACCGAGACAATGGTAGGACAACGAATAACAATGGCTCTCTACCAGACCAGCATTTCTTATGTAACTGTTCAAGGTTCCAAGGGGGAGAGGTTGTGCTTGTTTGAGGTAGGTTTTGTAAGAAATGCCTTCTGCAATTATACTCTCGAAACAGGTGATGGTAGTTTTTGTACATCATAAGTTTACTATGGAATATCCAAAGCCTTGGTATATATTCTAGATATTAAAGAATTTCATGATGAATCATCAGGAAACTTGAAGATTACTATACATTACTTAAATATTTACTTCATGCAGATATATTAAGGTGGGGAAAAAAATTCAAGACTAACAAATGGCAAATTTAACTAGTCCTAGAGATGATCCTGATGGCTAACAGGGTACAACAGTGGGTCACAATTTTATACATATGTCTATTTACTTTCTTTTAGTTATCTGAATACCAGTTTAATGTCTTTGTTGCTTTATATTATGTTGATAGTGGATGGTGAGGAGACCAATAAAACTCAACATCCACTATTTGTTATAGTTTATACCAAAATTCTCAGACATAAATATCAAATGAAATTTAAGTAATTGTTCTCGTTATTTTCAAAATGATAGATTGACATTCTAAGAAGTTACATTTTGACCTTCCCCAAACTGGCCTCAAGACACCAATATCATCACTTATTTACATAGCTTGTGACTGATCTCCTTCTACATGATTGGTCTAACAATTATGGTTCAGAATATTATTATTTATATCATCAGATATTTGAAATTTTGCATCTGAAATATAAATTTATGAACAATAGGTCATTTCTGACTTGTTATGTCAATAAAAATCATTCACCTTTACTTTTTAAAAAATCTTTCTCCACTCATTGCAACGCTTGCAAATTTCTGCTGCATGCAATTAGTCCCTATGTTTGACAAATTCCAGGATGACCGAGTCTATGTTACCTTAAAAGATAGGCACGAGGGCTACAAGCACGGAAATGACTATTACTTCATAATTAAGGAAGCAAAAACGGAAGACACAATGTCTTACTCCTGGTATAACTTTTCTGGCAGTGAACTAGACCGACATGCTCTCTATATTTATGGTAAGTCATCCAGTAGTGGCCAAAAGTTCAGGCTGTTTTTTTCCTAACTTGTGATTGTGTAGTCCATAAAATCATCATAATTATAAAATTTGTTTTTTCTTGATTTTGTTTGTTTGGATATCAAAAATGTATTAATCACACTGTCACTGAAATTCAAATTCAAATGCATTCCTCCCCATTTCCACCCCTTTGTGACTGAAAATCGCGGAAGACAATGCATGCAGGTATAGAAATTAACAGGACAACATCCCTTTATATAATCCTACTCTTAAGACTCTATCTATTAAACTGTGCTGTCACCTCTTCTCCTCCATCCCTATTCCAGCCACATCCACCACATTTTGCATGAGGATTCCTACTGACATTGCCTTTGTGTGTGCCTGATAAAACCCTAGGAAATCCTCCCTTATTTCTTTCAAATCATCTTTTCTGCAGCCCTTCTCACGAAATTCCTTCATGCACCTCTACGACGCCATTAATTGGACACTCACTTCACTTGCACACACTCCCCCTGCTCTTCTCACAGATGCAATGTATTTCGGAGGGAGGGACAGCCACTGAAGCAACAGCCTCAGCTGTCCCGTTTGGACAGCAAGCATTTTTGCGGACTTTCCTGAGTTTCCTATATGTTCGATTAGATTGAATACATTTATTCACACAACATATATATGAACTTTAGACCTGTTCAGAATACAAACAACGTAAATTTTAGTAGCCTTCTGTTTGAATTCCCATGCTTTTGGCTATGGGGAATCCAAATATCACATTTATTTTGGTCTAGGGTGAAGGGAAACCCTGCCTCAAGAGCCCTCAAAATTTGCTGTCAATTTCGACGGAAATCACCTGTTTTGTATGATTTTATGTTACATTTTGTCTTATAACTTAATAGAAATTCATCATAGAGCCTTCAAAGTAGTACCAAAGGAAAGAAGATTAATTTTCCTATCAGGTAGATATGTTATTATCTGGACGCAGTCCAGATACTGTCGCACAACGCGCTACTTCCTGTCTTTTCTCGTGTTTTTCAGTTTCCTGTTGGCTGAACATTACACATAGTGATGTGCACAGTAAACTCATCAAACTTACTTTATGTTGCACACACGTGATCCCAGTGGATCAGACTGATGTAGCAAACAGATAGTAGATAGATCTACAGATATCATCCGGAGAATTGGTCCTTAACACCGAGAATAGCTGGAAATCTGTGTTGCAATCATGGAAAATTGACTGGATTATATATATGACAATGTACTAGAATTATAACTGATATACTGTCCCTATGGCACACCAGGGATGGGGGGACCAGTCAGCCAGAACCTGACATGCTTCAGCGCAAACCCGTCGTCAACACACGGTAGCCACCTAGCATGCAAAATACGCACTAATGCTATTGGTTGAGAGAGCCATATGGATTTGCAGGTGTTCAACTAGATCATTAGATTGAAACTGGCATGCATACAGGTCTAATGTTCAGTTTAACTTATAGATCACAGGCCTCACAATCATTCTGCACAAACCACCATTCCCAAAGCCTACATTTATAACTATTATATAGGGGACTGGTGGGTGTCACAATGATTGTGTAGCTTGTGTTATAGATCCATGGAAAAATGAAATAATTTTATTTAGTAATTATTGGGATATAGGCCTACAATATCTATATCACACAGTGCCAGCTAACTGATGTAGTGCACTGATCTGAGTTTTTCCCAGCAGGTTGTAGTTTTTCCTAGCAGCTTGCATAGTAGTTTATATAATAAAATTGGATGCTTAATTTCTCAAAGCTATTACATATTAGAAAGCTATTGAATGACATATTCATCTTCTACATGATTACAGAATTCTAGAATAGTACAGCTCATCTTCATGAAGCAGACACACTTTTTCGATTTCAACAAAATCTTGGAAGTGTCATAAAGAGACAATTTAAAAGGAGGTTAAAGAGTCCTAAATATTGACCAACTTGCGACCGACTTATGCTCAGACAGGATGAACTGTTTTACAACCATGGCCTCATTCACACCTCCGTCTGACCTAAGGAATGGCTATTTGAGGAAGCAAACAACGCTGGTCCATTTGTTTGACAATGTATAGAAACAAAATAAAAAGAATTCTCCCATGATATATATATGTTTTAATAAATTAAAGTGTAGTATACATAATCAAATAAAAGTTTTACTTTTAATTTGAAGTTTATAAACTTTATACAGTGTACTTTTAGTAAATGCATGACAGTTACAAGGGTAACTGTCATGGTAAATGTAAGCTGCATATGCCTATATACACATACACATACTGCAAGATTGTTGGGTCATTTGAAAGAGGTGTGAAAAGGGGTAAATACATTTACTCTGCCCTTAGTCCACTTTTCGAGGCCAATGTGCAATGATGTAGGGCAATAGCCTCAGGGCTCTTTGACTTCGTTTAAATTGCTTTATTGCTTTCTTTCTCGAACATATCAGGTTTTATTGAAATCGTAAAAGAGTGTCTGCTTCATGAAGATGAGCTGTATCTACCTTAGCTTAAGATGTCCAAAGCAATGATGAGCTGTGGGTGTGTATCTCCTCTGTCAGCTTAACACAACTATGTCAAGTTGTTAAACACATAACTCCATCACCCATGGAAAGTTATTCTATGCTGGCCAATTTAACAAGAATCAATCAAAAAACTTCATGCATCGCTATGTAGCAATACATTTATTTCTCTCTCTTAAGGCCCATTGGCCATTATGCCCTGATAACTTCTGACTACTGCTATTATAATTCAGCCAACCAGACTACCAGACCAATATTATGTTACAATGTTTAAGTCAATTATCAGCGTCCAGATATGCAAATTGCAATTTGCCTTCTAGTTTGTCATGAAAATGTTGCATAGGAAATTAAATATTTAATTTTTCACAGAAATTGCTAAAAAATGCCTGAATTTCAAACGGTTTCAGATATGTTTTCACATAAAACTCCATATAAAATTGCTTCTGGACGAAACTATGGCATCATATAACATATTTTAAGTATTATATGGTATCAGTATCCTGTTGCATATGTTGTGCATGCTTGTCAATTCCTAAGAATTCATTAATGAAGTGGTAATAACAAAACAAAAAATATCGAAAATACTGTGCACAATCAGATATGTTCAAGGGTAATAATACCAAGCTTCAGATCATGTTAATTTTTGTGACTTTGCATTTTTTACTTCTATTTGCAATATTATTGATTGAGTGCCTGCCTTCCAAAATTGTAAAAATTCTTATTTTCTTATTTTAGTCCAATGAAAAACCATTAGTTGCAAGGGATGTTTACTGTTTAGTAAAATATTGAGCAAATCACTCATAATTTATTTCTATCTCATCATTGGCAACTTTCACTGGCTTCACAATCTTCCACTTACAATACATAGTGCCTTAAGGCATCAGATTTGCTTGCATGTCTATAACAATTTTTGTATCCACTTTTAATATAGGAGAATGAAGTGTGTCTGAGTCTGTACTAACACCCAATTCAAAACAAAAAATGTCTGTCAGGGTCAAGAAATCTTCAGTTGGGGATAACTCTTTCATACTGGTCTTCCCATTCAAGAGTTCTCATCCTTCTCACAGCAGGTGCATATTGGTTCTTTACAGGATAGCTTAAGCAAGCCAGGATCAGTTTGAAATATTTCATGTTCATCTTGGACATCAAGACATGTGGCATCAAACTTCACTTATTCTATCATCATTAACATGGACATAATCACAGCATAGAGGTTCCTGCCAATACAAAGACTTAAACAGTGGCTTAAGTAAGGCTTGCTTATTTGGACACCAGTTGGAGGATCTTCTTTAAGACAAACCTATGTCATCTTATATCCACCTCTCTTCGTAAGCTCTTGGGCTGCAGGAGTGCATGATTCTGTCTCAGAGTTACAATGTTTCTTCTTCCTTCTCATGAATCCACCTACCCCTGCACTTATATTCAATCTTGGACACCCAATCTTGATCTTTATGGTTCTCACAACATATTCTGGACAAGCAATCTCTGAACTATTGGCCTAGAAAACTTTTTTGGCCATACCAAATAGCAACGGATAGAGAAAATCAAGCCAAACTAACAATTCAACCCAAAATATTATGCTAGCAATATGAGATACTTTCTCTTAAGCTGATCTTCCAAGATCTCAGAGCTCTGTGAGTTTGGTTCCCACTGATACTTGAAGAATTTAAAACACAAGGGCATGAATCCTGTTTGGAGGCTGGATGCAATGTGCATTCTGCAGTTCTGTGCAAGTGACTTGCCCTCATGATATGCTGGTATACTGTGCTCACAACACTTGACAGGTCCATGACAAAGTTATAACAACCATGAAGCTTGATATTGCTATTAAACTGTAAAGTATTGAGAAGCCAAGAGCTCTGGAATGGGAAGACTAATAATTCCAGTGTCAATGATTTCACCTCAACTGTTGGTTCATTCAGCCTGTTTCCCACATTGGATGTTGGACCATACGTGCATACATTGTACATGTACTTGCTAAACAAATATGATGCCTCTCATTGCCTGATGGGAAGATCATGCAAAACAGATTGAAGTGAATGAGTTTGAAGTCACTGAAAGTTGTGAATGATGTGGCATAAAACGTTACAATATATTCTGCCAAAATATTGCAACAAATCCTTTGGAACAAAGGTTCTGCTTCTTGTGGTAGAACTTAATGGCAGGAATTTTTGACAATTCATGAGGGTATACACTCAATGTATGATTGCAACTGGTAACTACAAATTCATTATTGTCAAAATTAATCATAATTTGAAGCTTGTACCATTATCTATTAATGAATCTTACTGACGATACATAGCATTTTCAGGCTCAATCCCAGTTAAACGGGCAAATTCCGAAAATAAAGAATGTTCAAAGAGTATTGGCTGTCATTTCTAGTAGAATCATTTTACAATTTTGAAATTTGGCAGTTATTTAGAATACTTAAATAGAAATGTATTCATACACAATATACATATAATATGGTATTGGAACTGGGGTAAATGCCATGTTGAATGGCCGAAAAACGGAAAAACGGCATGTCCAATGGCTGTGTGGTTTCATATAATGTGACTCTTTGGCACTATTTTTGCTGGTATTGACTTGAGAAATGAGTGTAAATGTGCCTAACAATACTGTCTTTCAAACAAAAAAATTCATAATTCATTTTGAAATCCATGAATACGTTTTTAAGGTTATTTAAAAAAGTCACATAATTCTTGTAAATTACGTTACCAAGATTCAACGCCACTTTAATCATGTTAATATTTGCCAATTCTCAAATTTAAGAACTCCATTGCCAAGTTTAAAAAGTCTAGTTTTTGGTGCAATTTACGGTTTTGAAATATATTGAAAACTCTTTTCACAGGAGGTCAAAGAAGGTCAAAAAGTGATTTTGTTGTTTTTAGGTGTAAATTACGTTACCATAGCCTACAGAAAGACCAATAAAGATAGAAAAACAGTTATTTTTTATTTTTGAAGGCCCTTTATGCCTGAGACCATTCTGGTAAATTTCATGAATTTGTGATGATTATTTTTGCACTGAGAAGGGACAAAGTGTCCAAATTTGTGTAAATTTGTTCTAAACAGTGTAAATTACGTTACCATTTCTCATTTTAACCTAGGAAATTGCATTGGAAATGAGCAAAATAAAAGTTAAGATTAGTGAAAGATATTCCAGAAACTGCACCTCTTGGCCATGTATAAAAGATATTGAGCAAAAATTTCCATTTCCATGATGGCCACTTTTTCACTTTTTTTAGACTGGAATTTGCCCATTTAACTGGGATTGAGCCATAGTACTTTTTCTGCAGTCACTGTATCATTAATGAGTAATTAGTGATTAATAAGCATGCACAATTTAAAAAACATGACACTGATCCAACATAATACTTAAAATCTGCCATATGGTGCCATGAGTTGAGTCCAGAAGCAATTTTATATGGAGTTCTATGTGAAAACATATCTGAAACCGTATGAAATTCAGGCATTTTTTACCAATTTCTATGAAAAATTAAATACTTCATTTCCTGTGTCACATTTTCATGACAAATCATATACCTATCTGATAGGAAAATTAATATCTTTCATTAGGTACTATTTTGAAGGCTCTGTGACAAATTGCTAACAAGTTATAAGACAAAATGTAACATGAAATCATAGAAAAATAGGCAATTTCCGTCGAAATTGAAAACATATGTTAAGGGCTCTTGAGGCAGGGTTTCCCTTCACCCTAGACCAAAATGAATGTGATATTTGATTCCCCATACCCAAAAGCATGGGCAACCAAACAGGAGGCTATTAAAATCCACACTGTTAGTATTCTGAACAGGTCTAATGTACTTACAATATAATTATATACATTAGTTAAATCATTTATAGTGTAAACTTTAATATTTACAATGTTGTGTTACACTTCAGTAGGCCCTCATGCACACAGGCCTACAACACCACTATCAAATAGGGTAAGGTTCTTTGAGTCGGACACACAGCGCTCCTGAAGAAACATTGGGGTTAAAAAAATGAGCCCGGAACGGGACCTATACCATCTGAAACTACACGATCATACGAACATTTTAAGACAAAAATTAAAAAAATTTTTGGGAATTTTTTGAGAAATTCAAGTTTTAAAAAATCTGGCTTATCCCACCACTAGAATACATGTGTAATGTCATATTATAACACAATTAACAAGCTTGAAAATGTGATTGAACCTGTTTGCTAAGCTCTGAAGTGCATTTCAAATAAGTTTTGATGATGAATTAAAAATATTTACTGACTTATGTCACAAAAGTGTGACAAATTGTTTAAAATCACACACTTTAAAAATGGAAAAATGCTAGAAGTGACCCAAATTCGAGAAATTTTCTGTGTTTGATTAGTAAGAACTTAAGATTATCCTTAACCAGAATGTGGGAAGAATATTTCGGATTTGGAAGTGAATGAATGTCTCAAATGTATTTTCATAGGCTAGGAAAGAGTGGCAAGCAATCAACTCTCATACTATGTAATGCATTGTAACCTCTCCTGCACAAAATTCACAACTATCTAAACTCATTTTGAGAATTGTACCTCTTTCCTTCTCTCTTAAAAAAATTAGTGTCATGAATGAATTGTCTATGAAGATGTTGAAGCTCTTTCCGAATTGGAATGACCAGTCCAAGCATTTACCTATGTGTAGTTTGACACTGTGAAAGACTAAATTTACAGTGAAACCGTCAGGGGAATATTAATTTATCCAATTGCTGATCTTGAGTATCCCTTAATATGCTGTCCAGTATGTTGCACAGAAAATATAGAGCCTTACAACAGCTGATTTATTGCATTCTAGGATGTCATACACATATGCTTTGTTAACTCCCTTAATTCTTTCCAATCAAAGAAATGGTTATATCCAGCAAATTTGCTCATGCCATAGAAATTTCAAAAACCACTTTAGCACTCATTACGATAAGACATGAACAAGGTATACCTAAAAAAAGTGTAGCAAACATCCAGCTCAATTTTCCACACAGGTCATTGATAAATAACTGCAATGCCTAATTTGATAGGCTGTCCAACAGCTGATGATTTGAAGAAATTCAGCAAAACTTTTTAATTATACTTAACTTGAACCATACATATGCTTATTTAGGTCTTAACATATATTATGTATGAGGGAAATGGTTGCTGCCTGCACAAATCTATGAAGAAGTTTGCATGTGGCTTGGTTGTCGTGACCTGATATGTCACCATTCTTATTAACATGCATCATTCTGTACTGCCACCTTGCTCTATATTTGAACTCTTGCATGTAGATATTATACCTTGAATTAAACAGGCTAATTAGGAATCTGTGCTGAATTATGATTGATCTTTCTTATGAGTGTCAGCTTACTAGTAACATTTACGTCCATTTTAGGCATGCTTTAACTTTTCAAAAGCTTTATAAAGCTTCACATATCCATGCTAAGGATAATGCTTCAGATTTCAACAACCGAAGACTGAAAATCTGGGGAAATTGGTTACTTTTAGCATTTTTGCATTCTTACAGCATACGATAAACAATTTGTCAACATTTATTTCAATAAAGTCAGTAAATATATTAAATTCGTCATTGAAACTTATTTGAAATGCATTACTGAGCTTAGCCAACAGGTTTCATCACATTTTCAAGCTTGTTAATTGTTCTATATGCCATTACACTTGTGTTCAAGTGGTGTGATAAACCAGATTTCTTAAAACTTGAATTTCTCAAAAAATTCCCAACAGATTTTTTTCGTTTTTGTCTTAAAATCTTCGTATGATTGTGTAGTTTCAGATGGTATAGGTCCCGTTCCGGGCTCATTTTTTTAACCCCAATGTTTCTTCAGGAGCGCTGTGGACACTTACATTCTGTACATTTTAATAAAGTGATATCTTGCTTGGCCTGTGGGTTATTGATTGTCAACCAGGGCCTGAAATTAAACGTTTTTACTAAATCAAACAGAAAATTTACGCTTGGCACCCACAACAACTAAATTAGTGGCTAAATTTCTGAAATAAAAAATGTCATAGGGTATCTTTCAGTCGGACAGCTATGTTCTGAAAACATGACATTAAAGTAACAGTTGCTTTAGAGCCTTCCCTTCAATTCAAATAGCCCATATTAGAACACAGAATAGATTAATCTTACTCCTAACTGACAAAGAAACTGAAATCAGATCAATACCATAGGCCAGCAAAAGATCATCGAAACTAGACAATATTCTACAAGAAAATCACGAATTTCTGACACACAACTAAGAGAAACATGGGTTTTTTACCCAATCTTTAGGGCCATGAAAAACTCACTATAGTTATTAGTATCATGCTGAAACTTCTTGAACAGTTAAAGGACGTCCTAAGCTGAAGATTGATACCCAATATGTCGGTAAGCAAGCTCTACACTATATCCAATTAAACCCAACAAAAAGCGTCCGACTCAAGGTTACACCTCCAAAGAGTCCGACTCAAAGAAACTTACCTTATTACACGAAAACATGCATTTTCAGGCCACCTTTCTCTCCAACGGGCATTCTAGTTTTCATTAATATCAGAGGAATGTCAATTTTGTTCCACCCATGATCTATGTTTGGGCCTGCAGATTAGATTCTGCTGTGTGTCATTCAAAGAGCGATTATTTCACTGAGTTTTCTCATATGGACACTTATGTTATTTTGTGTAGAAAAACACATTTTTCACAGGACAAAATTCAACTACAGGGTGGCCCAAAAAATGTTGACACTAGTGTAAATGAAATTTAGCAATGTACAGTTGTACACTGCAGCTGAAAAGTACCGTACACAATCATGAAATTACACACAGGGATGTACCTACATATTAAAAAAACACTGCTGAAGTCTATTTGTTCTAGTTGCAAAATTGACCTCACAGTGACCCTTAATATAACCTATGTCCTTGAAATTGATGTCCTTTGCGATTTGTGTCTGTTTCTTGTATAAAAAAAATGTTTAAATTCAGCTGACAGGTAAACTGTCTTAAAGGTAATGCCATCTATACTTGCCATTGTGATTTAGGATAGTCCAGCATTGGAGGGAACAGATTACTTCTGATCGAAATTTACCAAAATTTTGACTGACTAATTTAGAGATCCTGTACACGGGTTTAAACATGCCAGAATATCTATTTATGTTCAGAACATAGTCTGTGCACCTGTAGCTGTAATTTGATGTATTATTCATCTAGGTTGCCTATATATTTTATCAGCTCCTTTATGTATAATGAAATATATGGCTCTCCGGTAGCCTTCAGCATAGTAATTGCCCAAATTCCATTAATCATACTATTAATTCACGGACCCCTCATGCTACTCTGACTTAACGACTAATTGTCCAGTTATGAAAACTTATAAGCAACTTTTCTGCACTCTCTACAATGTCCTTAGCCAGGTTTGACGTTCCAAATTACGGTCACGGAAACTGAAGTGATGTTTTCTCAACATCTAGCTGCAGGCCTGTAGAAACCTCCCCTCACATGTCTTCGCGGGTGTTATGCTAGTACAATGTAAATGGTCCTGAAACAATTTTTTTTTTCTAGTATGTCACCTACGTTTTCTGTCTATACCATGACAATATTTTGATTAAAGCATCCTCAGTAATTATCTACACAAGGAAAGATTGGTGGCACACAATGACCAATCAGGTCCCCACATCTCCATTTCATGTTTCACAATTTCAGAGTTAGACATAAAGCATAGGGTGTACCAAAAAATGAAAAAGTTCTCTGATCTTAACACCTATCTGTCAAAAGAGGAGGTTTGGTTAGTAGATCACTATAACATTTTTTAGGAAAATTGGAGAGGTCTTTACGCCGGACCAAGCCTCTTGAAATTTACATGTAAAAAAATAGCAAAAAATCGCCATTTTCGCCTAGTTTTGTGCCTAATATGCCACCTACAACTATGACTTATGCCTAAAAGTGTGTCTAATTACTCCTTTCTAAGTCATGACTAGGATGATATTTATGTTGAGTCAGTACTATCATTTCTGAACCTAAAAATAACCCATCTTTGTTCAGAAATAGTGTAAAAATGCTGTATCTTGAGAACTAAAGCAGATAGAGACATGATATTGACACCAAAATACCCACATTTATATTCATATTCAATATATTCTTGTGCCCTTTACCCAATACTTTTTGAGTTATTAGCAAAAAACGAAATAATTGCATTTAATAGGACAAATCATTGAAGATGGGTACCTAGTGAACCTCTGATATATCTACTTTATATTTTGTATAATTTGAACACAAAAAGCTATTTTATTATTTATAGTGAAGGAGTATTACAATGCCATGGATTACTTATTTACATCAAAATATTGTCTTATTTTGAGAAAGGCATTCAAAGAAGTTCAAAAGTTTGATGTGTTACAAAGGTTACCATGTAATCAGGGGGAAAATAATTTTCTTTGTTTTGTAATGTGCTACTAAACCAGCATTGTTATCAACACTATGTGTCTGAGAAACAATTGGTCAAAAAGGGCAGGCTGAGGTGGATGGTTTCCATACGAGTCTGCCTCCAATTGACAATTATGAGGACATACAACAATGATATGGAACTTGTGAAGGGTAGATAAATGCAGTACAACATGAATTAATATTTCTAGCAACATCTAAGATATAATAATTGCTTTATCAATGTCACTGTTAGTGTTTCATAGCTGAGTGTACCCTTTAAATTACTGTTTTATTGGATTCCTGGGGTCTATATTCATTATCTTCAGTTATGTCACTGGCACGAGCATGATTTTGATTATCTCTCACGCATGTGATAGGCTTGTTGCTAATTTTTTGTCTATTTAGTCTGTCTGTAATTCTTTCTCATTGACATACATAAATTGTCTCAGTTTATTGTCAATATTGAAAAACCCTATGTCATTTATTAGTTCATCCACTATGTCAAACAATTTTATTATCATTAATTATGGGTTCAATGCATTGATAATTCTCAGGATCATACACAAACATTTTCTGAATATTCTCATTTCTTAGTCGTTCAGACCTTTCACTCAGTTTATTTTTGCACCACAAGAACTTCTTCAAATTACTGACTTTTGGTGTTATTCATTCATATTGTACTGCATTTATGTACCGGTGGTACTGGTACCGGTGGTACTGGTACCGGTGGTACTGGTACCGGTGGTACTGGTACCGGTGGTACTGGTACCGGTGGTACTGGTACCGGTGGTACAGGTACCGGTGGTACTGGTACCGGTGGTACTGGTACCGGTGGTACTGGTACCGTGGTACTGGTACCGGTGGTGGTACTGGTACCGGTGGTGGTACTGGTACCGGTGGTGGTACTGGTACCGGTGGTACTGGTACCGGTGGTGGTACTGGTACCGGTGGTGGTACTGGTACAGGTGGTGGTACTGGTACCGGTGGTGGTACTGGTACCGGTGGTGGTACCGGTGGTGGTGTTACCGGTGGTGGTCAACACAAGGTAGTAGTAGTATGACAGATAATCTGCCCAACACAAGGCTACACAAGGCTATGCAGGTAATTTGGCCTTGGGGGATCTATTGCTGACGTCAGCAAACACCACTGGTAGCAATGGCCAGAGAAAAGTTTTTGGAGAAAAAAATTTCCACTGTGAACCAACCGTGATTACACATGCCCTACCAACCACAACAACTTGAAATTACATAGCGAGTAGCCCAGACACTTAAGCCACCTGTTCTAGCCGTTCCCAAAGCCAAACAGGTACGTTAATTGCAATTTATCCACCTTAATAAGTGGGGTGTCCCAAATGCTTACAATACCTTTCAGCTCTCTGCCAGAGGCGAGAGCTGAATAATAAAATAGCTTTTTGTGTTCAAATTATATAATATATGTAGCAGATAAATCAGAGGCTTAGCATGTACCTATCTTCAATGATTTGTCCTTTTAAATGTATTTTCACTGACGATTCCCATGAAAATGAAGACAATTATTTGGTTTTTTGCTAATAACTCAAAACGTATTGGGTAAAGGGCCCAAAAATGTATTGAATATGAATATGGATATTCCTGAGATTTTGGTGTCAATATCATGTCTCTATCTGCTTTAGTTCTCAAGATATAGCACTTGATTTGTTAGAAAGAGCATTTTTACACTTTTTCTGAATAAAAGTGGGTTATTTTTAGGGTTAAAAATGATAAAACTGATCCAACATAAATATCATCCAAGTCATGACTTGGAAAGGAGTAATTAGACACACTTTAGGCATAAGTCATAGTTGTAGGTGGCATATAAGGGAAACAACTAGGCGAAATGGTGATTTTTTGCTAATTTTTGACATGTAAATTTCAAGAGGCTTGGACCGCCGTAAGGACCTCTCCGATTTTCAAAAAAAACATTTATAGTGATCTACTAACCAAACCTCATCTTTAGACTGATAGGTGTTAAGATCAGAGAACTTTTTTCATTTTTTGGCACAACCTAAAAAAGCAATTTATTCTTATCGAACAAGGCATATGTTAGACCTCAATACTTTATTATAACGTCAATATAAGACACTTTTTGACCTTAATTTTCCAATATTTCCTGCTAATGTGAAATAATCTCTCCTAGACCTGGCATATATACGTTTCATGACCTTAAAGACTACTGAACAATATTTATAAAGTGTATGGGGAAACATTTATTACTACAATACAAATGCGCGCGTTCAGGTATGATAACCTACAGTACATTAATTATATAATGTATGTATGTACTATGAGAGTACATAAACCAAAGCAAGTATATATATAAAAGCGTAAATATAAAGTATACATATAAAGTAGCCTAATAATCAGAGAATATTAGTCAAGCTCCTAGTCACAAAATAAGATCAAGGATTCAAGGTGCCAAGTATAATCAATAATACACACCACTAAAGATAAGGTGGAGATAAGGGGTTTTGGGGGAGGGAGAACATGTGCTCTTGCGCTGAGCTGCCCACAGACTGGCAGCCTGGGGTTCAACATGCTGCCCTCCTCACCCCACTCTAATAATGATCTACCAGCGCCAACCACGTGTCTTTAAACATTATTAACATACTGTTAATATACCTTTAACATTATGCCAAGGGGTACTGATGTTTCCAGGACCACATTTTCCTGTGTCAAGCGTCTTTACATACCAGTCAACAAGATAAAGCAGTTCTTTATATCTAAGACCACTCATATTGACATTTTTATTACAGATCTCATATTAGTGTGCCATGTTCCATTTGAATATATGCAGAGATGATGTCAGTATTCCAATACTGACATCACTATCGGCACTCCAAGCTTAAGTGTTGATTCCAACTGCTACCAACTAATCAGGCTTATGGGCTGTCAAAGTGTGAATAACAATTGATTAATCTGCATTCATTGGTGCGGCTGTTTGGATTCAGTTGGAGCAGGTGAAACTTATATGTTTGAGCCACTTGCTTGATCCATCATGGTGTCATTTGATGTGAAATTTCTCCTTGAGGGCAGCACCTTGTGGCTTTTCAGCCTTTTTGGTGAGATCTGGGCCTAAGAAACAGTAGTTCAGAATTTATGACTCGGAGGGGGGGGGGAGAGATGGTGGGGAGATTATTTGGAAGTGAACGTGGTGTTGTTTCATTGGCATACCAGAGGTCAGGAAATGGAGGAGGGGAGGTTGCTCCCCAAAAATTTGAGAAAGTCCAGACAAGGAGGTTAAAAATTTGGGTCGTTCATCAAATAAACATTATTGGAAATCAGTGATAAGTACGCTCTCAAGCAAAACTCCAGCCCCCCCCCCCCTCAGGTCTTAAATTCTGAAGTATATTATTTTTGTCAAGACAGAGCAGAACATGATTACCTCTCAGACCAAAAAGTGAATGTGAGAGTGAATGAATTAGTTTTGTTGTAAAAGTGCTACAACTGATAGCAGATAAACACACAAAATCCATGCATTAGCTTGTATTAGTAACTTTTGGATATACTCAAAACATTAAACAGAATAATCAGTGTTGAGCAACACTCTAACAGCTTATTGTGGATTTGTAATGGTGTGATCAGTGTTGATTCCAAGTGACACAGCTGAAACTGCGAATATACCAACTGTGAAAAAATTATTATGCTCATACTGACATCACAAGAGCACCGTGGCAGTTGAAAAGATCATGGCACACTAATATGAGATCTGTAATAACAGCCTTATTTACTCATCCTCTTCAACTCGGCACAGCAGAAATCACAGACAACTCACACTTTGTTACAGCAGCAAGGCTATGCAGGTATTTCTGTCGTTTTTGCCATTCAAATGCAATGTGCTGATGATTACCAACAAAATGAGCCATAAATCAAAGTCCTGTGGCAAAATTTGATTATCTTATGACATCTCAAAGGAACGGTCAACTTTTTTTTGGGTCACCCTGTACATCATTACCAATAACACCACAACAACAACTGAGGTGAAATTGGACCACTCCTGGGGAGGGAGCACTCTGCTCAAAATTAATCCTCTTGCACACTGAAATGTTTGTATGGCACTGACATCATACTGCATATCACTGTTAACAAAAAGTATCAATATTTTTTGCAGGATCCTAAGATGCCTGATCAATTATTTTATGATCATGAAAACCTACCAGACGCAAAACTGTACAGATCTTTAAAATAAATACAATTTCTACATAATTCATGTTGTCATAATTCTTTTACCTGCCTTGGACTACAAACACATGATCAACATGGATCCGGATAATTAAAGCATGCTCTTCTGATAATACTACATGCATTAATTTTATATTTTAAAAATACTATATGTTCAGTTCCAGACAACTCAGACCTGCACAACAAGGTTTTTGCCTATGGGCACTACTCAAGGTTTGCTTACCAGACAGAAATGGCAGACAGCACTAGAATCCAATGGTCTATTCTACAAAATTCAAAAGAAGCAACAGATATCTATTATGCAAGCAAGGATGCTGGTAAGTTCCATCTGTACATCTTTCTGTGATACATTTCTCACTTCCATTTGTTCTGCTTAATATAGTCTGGGGTCAAAGCAGGAAAAAGGTGCATATTTAAAAAGTTTTTATCCCCGCTTTTTATATAAAGAAATTTGGTATCGTTGGATAGGTAACAAGTTAAGCTTTCAAAATCTGCTGGGCGTCGCTCTGAGACCATTCGCATAAGGTTGCTACATGGCAACCAAAACTTAATAAAAGTCGTTATTTGAGTATTTCATCAATATTTTGCTAAATATCGAATAACAGGACAACTTTTAATGTTACATTCACCAAATTTTGGGAATATTTTCAGATTTGGGAGTTTTTTATGACTACTTGGTCGTTTTGAAAATAAATTTTAAAAACCTTCCATTTTTGTGGTGAAGTTAACCTTCAAATACTCCTTTTTCCACTGTGTGCTATATTTCAAACCTTGCAGTACAACCATATATCATTATATATTCAATTTTTGTTGCGCATCAAAATGCCCTGGAAGTTGGCTGCACATTTGCCATATAAGAGTCAAGCCAAGCCTTTGCATTTCTGTTGGAATGACAACATAACATTTTAATTCAAAATTCAAAATGACCAACTTGAAAGCATGAAATGTGACATAACCAAAAGACTTGGGCATCTTTCCTTATGAAATTTAGCAAATGTATGTAATTATTAATTTCCCATCAGGTAATATAACAATCTGATAACTTTCTCTTTGAAAAGTTCCATTTTTAGGTTAATTAAACCCATAAATACCCCTTTTTCCACAATTTACTATATTTCCAACGCTGCCGATCAAACAAATTTTGATTTAATATACATTTTTTATTGTGCACTAGGATGCCCAGAGACAAGGCTGAAAATCTGATATATAATGGTCAAGCCAGTCTGTTGCATTTATGTTGCCAAGGCAACATAACAGTATAATTCAGAATTCAAAAGGTCCAAATCTAAAGTGCAAAATGTGACATAACAAGAAGAACAGTGTATATATCCTCTAGAAATTTGGCAAAAGTGTGTAATAATGAATAGTCCTTGCGTGGATACAACATTCAGGTGACTGTCATTTAAAAACATTCTATTTTGGGGTAAATATTACCCATAGATACCCTTTTTGAAAACACATTTTATAATTCAAACCCTGTTGTATATATATCATATATATATCAAACCTATTTTGAGATACACATTGCCCTGAAAGTGCGCTATATATTTGACATATATTGGTTGAGCGAAGAAATTGCATTTTTTGTTGCCATAGCAAGAAAACAATATATTTGGAAGTTCAAAATTTCAAACTATCAAGCATCAAATATGGCATAACTCAAAGGCTGGTTCATGGATCTTCGTGAGATTTGGCAAAAATATGTAAAAATTGATAATTCAACAGTATACATAATTTATATAACTCTCACATGAAAACATTCCATTATTGTGTGAATTAGAACAAAAATATGAAATGTTTTATAATGACATCTGACATTGCAAACTCTTCCAATCAACCATATTTCATATTATATATCAAATTTGTTTTTTAGAATCTGAATGCCTGAAAGTTTGCTATAAATTTGACATTTAAGAGGTTAGCAAAGCCGGTATGTTGCCATAGCAACGAAATATATTTCAAAACAAATAATTGTTGTTAAACAGAAGCTTGCCATAACTCAAATTCTGCAAATATCCACTTGAAATTTGGCATGTATATAATAAACCATTACATGTAGAGCTAACAAATCAGTTAACTGAACATTTGGATAACTGTCATTAGCAAAAACATTCTATTTTGGGGTGAATGAGACACATAAATACCATAAAGTATAAACAATGTGGCAGAGGCCTGGATCCTCATTATAATGTTCAGTCCACATCGCAGAACCTTTCTGATAAAGCTGGTAACTGCTTCCATGTTCTGGTAGCTGCTTCCATGTTCTGGTAACTGCTTCTATGTTTTACAGAGATTTCAGATTTCTTGCACAATTTAATAGAAATCATACTAATTGTGCTTGGGTTTTACCAATGCAGCTTGCTGTATGTTCCTTTTTCATTATGCTTGAACTTCTGACTTAGTAGGCTATGTCTGAAGGACATGCATGTGATTTTCAAATTGATCTCTAAAATTCATAAGATAGCATTCTGTTAGTCCTGACCAAGGTGCATTAATCTGACTTTTGCTTTTGAAAATGTTTTCACATTTAAGTTCGGTGCAGATGTTGAAGCCACATTCGTATTTTTCTAGACAGTTTTGTATGCATGGAGGGGGTTGGGTCACAAAAACTCCCCTCCAATGTATGCCCAGAGGGTCACAAGCTAAAAGCGGTTGCAACAGGTTGAAACAAATATAAGAGCTCTCAATAACCAAGAAAACACAATCTGATAAGGAAGCTTCTTATTTGGACCTTCTCATTACAGTCCAGGATAACCCATTCCACACTAAATTATATGACAAAAGGAATGACTTCAACTTCAAGTTGTCAACTATCCATATCCTGTTGCATCTAATATTACAGAAAAGCTAGCTGATGGTGTCTATGCTTCTCGCATCATCAGTTTTGCCAGGGCCTGTGATCATTACAGTGATTTCTCAGTGAGGCACATTTCATTATGTGATTCTCTCCTCAGGCAGGGATATAAATATAGGTTTTTATGCAAACAACTTTGCAGTGTTTACAAAAAATACGAAACATTGTTGATAAAATACACAAAGAGATTAAAGAAGAGATTCCTCTTCTGGTGATGGCATGTTGTGATCGTTTTGTGACATTCAGGTCTCTATCCAGAAGCTCTAGTTCTTAGATTTCCATTTCAGGGTCTTGTGTGGGAGGAGATGGAAATGTTGACGTCCTCACATGTGAGTCCTAAGTCTCGCACCTCCTTACACCTGACTATGGTTTGTTTTGGTTTACTTCCTCTGCCCTTTGCCAGGTCAGGTTCTTTAATCTCAACACTTTGTAATGCATGCACCAGATAATTTGTTATCTTTTCTCTTGTAATTTCTATATAAAATCAAAATTTGTTTGATCGGCAGAGTTGGAAATATAGTAAATTGTGGAAAAAGGGGGTATTTACGGGTTTAATGCACCCAAAAAGTGGAACTTTTCAAAAAGAAAGTTATCAGATTGTTATATTACCTGATGGGGAATTAATAATTACATACATTTGCCAAATTTCATGAGGAAAGATGACGAGTTATGTCACATTTCATGCTTTCGAGTTGGACATTTTGAATTTTGAATTATAATGTTATGCTTTCATGCCAACAGAAATGCAAAGCCTGGGCTTGACTATTATATGACAAATGTGTAGCCAACTTCCAGGGCATTTTAATGCACAACAAAAATTGAATATATAATGATATATGGTTGTACTGCAAAGTTTGAAATATAGCACACAGTGGAAAAGGGGTATTTGAAGGTTAACTTCACCACAAAATGGAAGGTTTTTAAAATTTATTGTCAAAACAACCAAGTAGTCATAAAAAACTCCCATATCTGAAAATATTTCCAAAATTTGGTGAATGTAGCATTAAAAGTTGTCCTGTTATTCGATATTTTGCAAAATATTGATGAAATACAAAAATAACGACTTTTATTAAGTTTTGGTGCCATAGCAACCTTATGCGAATGGTCTCAGAGCGACACCTGGCAGATTTTGAAAGCTTAACTTGTTACCTATCCAACGACAACAAATTTCTTTATATAAAAATCTGGGGCAAACTTTTTCCCAAATTGGGATGTGGACCCCAGACTAATAGCATCAATGCTGCATCTATCAATCTTGTCCTGAAATCAACATCAGGTGTATCTGCCGATGTTCTGTTTAAGACTTGCTATTTTTTCTTTATCTAACTACTGTTCATTCTCATTTTAGGTGGAGTCCTTCCTAACAATGTTGGTTTCTTCCAGCAGTCTACAGGAGGTTTTGGGGTTTCAGTCAATATTGGTTTCAACGAAGCAGGAAGGTACCAATGCCTTGTTACCAGCCTACGTGATACTGAACAAAGAGTGTTTGATGTGGCAGTTACAAGTAAGTGCTGATAAAAAGTGTTTAGTTATGTTTCCAAGGACAGACATCAGCATGAACCATAGAATTTATTTTTTGCAAAAAAACTAGTACAAAACAGCATGAGTTTTATAAGACTGTTTAATATACATTTTTATGGTTATCTGTAATGTCTTAAGAGGGACAAAGTAAGTTATTTATTATGTCTTTCAATGGTTTTGTAAAAGAAAGAGATTGCTAGGAATGTGTGAGTGAATGATCAATAATCAGTATGACTATTGTTGACTTTTGACTAATCATTGACCAGGTAATTTTCGATGCCGGCCAGCAAATTATCTCATCAATGGCAAAGAACATTTTCACTCATGCTCAGCTACAGTCAGTGATGGCGACATCGCACCAGAATTCACCTGGTTCAGAAATGGACAGATCGTTAATGGAAACCTGAGGTAAGTGAGATTTATACTTGTTTATAAATTAATATGTTCAGCATCCTCATGTGCATTACATGCAAGAGGTGTTCCATTATGTGTGTACCCCACAATTAAATGTCTTAC